>WSLM01000844.1:0-11994 GCA_019677335.1 Ceratobasidium sp. UAMH 11750 | reverse complement strand
ACTTTCACATCAGCCGGAGCCGTTGCAAAGCTTTTCGACATTTCGTGCTTTGTTCACACTGGCCCACTGTTTGCCAATATCCAGAATATGGCGTTTGATGTCGCTTCGACTACGAAAGGCGCAGCTCTGGTGAGTAAGATCGGTAAGTACCGTGGTGAACTCGATTTGTAAATCTAGTCACACTGAACGCTCGTAAACAGAGTCCTTGATCAAATCGACTCCTCTTACACTCGGAGACCATTATTTCATCCCGAACCCTGCGCCGAACGCTACTGGTCTCTCCCCAGAGTTTGATTTCCGTGCTGGCGTCAAGAAGGGGGACCCGACTGGCTTTGTTGTTGTAAAGAGGATCGCGGTATGTATCGCTGAATTCCTCCGCCTGCCACGGTTATCTAACGTCCTCTCATCCTTTAGAGCTCGCCCTCTCCTGCGGGACCCACTAATGTCGACTTCCTGGTGCTCCAGAATATCGGAGGCACGATTGGTGGGTCGCTCGCCAATACCGTAATGCGACTGGATACAAGGGGCGGACAGCCTCCTGCCTCGGTACGAATTTCTAGTGTTCAGACTGAGCAGTACCAGCATTTTGACGAACATACCCTGGCAGTGTACACCGAACTCTACGATCGCAGTTCCATACGCGACAAAGTATTGCACGTACCATGTTTCATCCGCCTCCGCCGGCTTTTTGGCTGATCACCGTGTTGTTCATCATTAGGGTTCTACATGTGATGCTTCGGTTCCGGAAGCCTTTCGATCATGATTCTTTGTTCTGGCCCGGCGGTTCGCGTTTCGTTCTTCTTGGGAGATCACACGGGATTGTGTATATTTGCATTTCTTTTCTTATGGGATAATTGGTTTGCGAGGTAGACTAAGGTGTGAACTACTCAAGGCCGACAATTAAAGCGTTCAGCCAATGACGTTTTTAGTTAAGAAAGGGGTGTAATGGCCCATGTGGTCAGCCAGGTACGTCGGGATAGACTGGGAGCTGCCTGTCTGGCTGAAACTACTCCGAAACTCGGGCCCGAAGGCGGATCATGTGCACGATTCCAGGCCGCCAAGAGTTCTGGAGGCCGTGGCGCCAGCGGAAGATGCCGGAGCTTTGGCCTACTCTTAGCTTGGGAAAAATGTGAGAATAACTATTGGATCTATCCGCGCGCGGACTGTTGCCTTGAAATTGACTTTGTTTGTGTCAAACATTGTCACCTGATCACGTGACCAATTTGCTCCCCTGTACTGGCTCCCCACAAGCTCCAAACATTAATTGAACCTGGCTAGAATGCTGGCTTCGAACGACTACGGGACCAGCAAAGGCTGGCCGAATGACAATTATGTGTCGAGATTCTCACTTCTATGTTCTTTCATTGCAACTCCCAATGGGTCTTGCCCTGTCAACTCGCGAAGATTCCTCGGAGAATAACAACCATCTCTCGGCCACCCCGTGAGCAACCTCATTTACATGCTGCATTAACCACTCGACACACCCACGTTGCAATTAGAACTATAAATAGGAATGGGTGCTTAGCGGCCCGTGATGTTTATTTTTGGCGCCTCGAAGCTTGTCGTGCTTACGAGTCGCGTCGACTAGCGGCCCGTAGCGGAGACTCGCTGGCAAGGCAATAATCCAACTTGTAGCTAAATATACCAGGCCGATGCTATATAAACGACGGTGAGCGGCAGGTTCTGATTTGAGCTTTGCGCCTATCTCTCCTCATTGTTTTGCCAGTCGAACTCGAAACAGAATGTTGACTTTCCAGCTCACCGCTGCGTTCCTCGTTGGGTTGGCCTTGGGATCGGCTGTTAGGTGTGCCGCTCCAGGTGAGTCTTTATAACATTGTCAGTTCGACTTTTTTGCTTAGGGGGAGCCCCGCTTCTAGTCGATGGGATTGCAGGTTATGCAACCTTGAACGGCGGAACGACAGGCGGAGCTGGTGGGGCCACGACAACGTAAGTTGCATTGTTCTA
The DNA here is from genome assembly GCA_019677335.1 of Ceratobasidium sp. UAMH 11750. NCBI lineage: Eukaryota > Fungi > Basidiomycota > Agaricomycetes > Cantharellales > Ceratobasidiaceae > Ceratobasidium > Ceratobasidium sp. UAMH 11750. The sequence continues at coordinate 10,029 of WSLM01000844.1, read as the reverse complement.
TAAAATCGGTCCACTTTATGAGTAACTTTTTTCGTTTCAACAGGGTTACTTCTCTCGCTGCCCTGCGCTCCGCTGTAGCAGGAACTTCGCCTAAAATAGTCAAAATATCTGGCATTATCACTGGTGGTGCGTTACTACATCGACTAAGATATTCGGGGGAAATCTAACTCTTTGCCTCCATTAGATGGTGAGGTAATTGATATCGGCAGCAAGTGAGTTTGTCCGCGGGCATATTTTGATTACAAAAGGTTTACGCATGGTGTAGAACCACCGTTCTGGGCGTTGGATCGAACTCTGGTGTCACTGGCGGGGGGTTCCGTATCAAGGTGAGCGAGTTAAATGAGATCTCGAGGACACCGCTTACCCGAATCTACTTGGTTTAGAACGGTAAAAACGTGATCATTCGCAATCTAAAGCTGTCCAAGTCACCCGCACCTACGGATTTGATTGGTTTGCAAAATGCGACCAATGTATGGATTGATGTAAGAATATCCATCCGTAACGTGCTGAGCTTGGCATTTACTTCCACTTATATAGCATAACACAGTACGACCGATAAGAGTCTCTACCTATTAGCTAACTGATGAGATTTATTTTGTCCAGTTCACTTCGGACCTTGATCATGGGAAGGACTATTATGACGGTCAATGCGACATCACGCACGGCAGCGAGTGAGCCTGAACTGTGGGTGTAGTAGAGGCCAGGCGATTCATCCAGTTCCGTAGCTTTGTTACCGTCTCTTGGAACGTCTTCACCGAGCATTACAAAGTTTCTTTGGTCGGTCACTCCGATAACAATGCCGCTGAAGATACCGGCCACCTCCGGTTAGTCTAGGGCTGACCTTGCAACTAATAACTATTGCTGATGTATGCGTGTTTTATAGAGTCACCTACCAGTGAGTTGTTGGTACGTGGATGTAGGATTTTTTTGTTCTCATAACTGGGCAGCCACAACTACTTCCTGAACGTTAACTCTCGCCTTCCCTCGCTCCGCTTCGGCACAGGGTATGTGACGATTTTTTTCATTCCCACGTTGGTTAATGCAACAGGATAGCCACATTTACAATAATTATATGAAGAACGTCTTTGATTCCGGGGTTGATTCTCGTGATGGCGCTCAAGTCCTTGTTGAGGTATGTGGAAAGAAATTCGCCAGATCATGAATGTATGCGCTAATTTTCGTTCCTCAAATGATAGAGCAATGTTATGGACAGTGTTCTGCTTCCCATCGAGACGGCGCTCAATGGCGGGTAGTAAGTACTTCCGGAAACAGTATATTCGGTCCTGCTGATTACCCAACCTGATTCCATAGCGCCGTACAGCGAAATAATTTGCTCGTCAACACGACTATGGATACTGACTTGGTGACTGGAACGTTGACAACTGTCCCATATTCATACACGTGAGGCAATTTCCTGCCAACCCACCCGGGTGATTTACTGACCAACCGCCCCCATAGTCTTGATGCCGCAAGCACTATTGCTGCTACCGTATCAAAGAGTGCCGGAGCTGGGATAGTTACCCTCTAAATCTGGGAACAACCGCATTATGGGTTAGTCGGCCGGAACAGTGTTGAATATTGATTTCATTTGCGCATTACGTTCTCGCCACAACACGAGTATACTGCTTTAACTATTCACCAGCGTCCAGGCCCCCATCCATACCCGCTTTCATGAACTCCCTCTTCTCGCGCAAGATCTACGAATGCCCTAGAATGGGTATTTCCCGCCGCTGTTCGATGACCCGACCCCCCAATGGGAGTTCCACACTCAGGGCATGTGCTCTGTTGCATCGCACCACCACACTACCGACATTGATCAGTGTCATCCTGTTAAAAAGGGATCAAAAATGGATACCTCTCCGATTACGTATGGGTGCCCGTTTATACACTCGTAGAAATGGCCTGTGTGGCCTAGCGACAGGAAATCAGTTGGTGGCCTCAAGTCGGCGATAAGGATGTCTTGACTCACTGAGGTGATCCGAGCCCTGCATTAATGCTCGCATGATACTCCTGTTTTCCTCTCGCGTGACTGTCGAATACCACGTGCCGCCCATCACAGACCGCTTCAGGTCGCGCCAGCCATCAATGATAGGGGCCGACGGAGCGCGGAAATGAGTTTCAAGCCACTGCAGGCGTGCAGGGCGCTCATTCTGAGACCACCGCATGGCATACTCCCGGACTACTTTTGTCCGCAGTGCTTCAGCATCCTCGCAGCCTTGATCGCATAATTGCAAGAGCGCGGCCTTGGTGCCCGACGTCAGCACTCCGCTCTCGATTGTGTTGTGACACTTCTGTGCGACCTGTTCGAAACGGGCTTGCATAACCACCACTTGACATTTAGCAGCTTTGTTCCAAGACTCGGATATTTCTGCAAAATTGAGGGCGACCTGCGAATCATGAACAGCACGTTCTAGGAAAAACTCGGCGAGTTTGATCCACGGGACGCAGTTTTCGGACGAAGAATCGCGGGTACGGATGGCCTTGACGGCTTGCCCGGCAGTCTCGGCCAAAACGAGCACAGTGCGAATCGTCACCCAGAATGCCTCAATAACAAACCGTAGGCTAGCTCGTGGAGGAGGCTGGCCGATCCGCATACGAGCGATTCGGAGGGCCACCTGTTCGGTATCACGTGGGGCACGTCGGGGATGTGCAGCGAAGTTGTTCATTTCTTCCTGGAAAAGCGTAGCCAATGAAGCCTCGTAGGTCTGTGCCGTGGAGTCACGATAGACCGAGACTTGATGGGCTTGCCTGTATGCTGCCAAAATCTGCTTCGTAGCTCCTCGCCAAGCTTTGGAATAGCTAGGGGGAAAGGCGTGATACTCGCTCAGGTTATCGAGCGTTGGGAGCGGCGTTGGGCGATCTGGCTGTTTTCGGAGCAATATATCAAGCTTGTCCTTGGCTACCGTGAGTGCTTCTGTATCTGGTTCGGTGTACGACTCGCAACTGCGAACGGCAGAAATGACGTCGGTCTCCAAGCCTGCGAGTGCCTTGTCAAGATTTTTTTCGGCCTGGGAAAGCGACTTCGAAAGCCTTGTCGAGACGTTGTGCTGCATAATTGCCAAGTTTGAGCTCTTGCAGATACGACCGTAACGGAGCGCGGTGATATCGCCTCGGCATGTCGGGCATACAGGGCGAGTTCGGCTTTCACCATGGGTTTCCGGGGTGATTGCGTGCTCCCATTTCCCAGTGGAGTTGTCGCGGGAATAAAAATCGCCAAGATGCGTTATACCGTCCAAGGTCTCGACTGTGAACACATGGCCGCAGGCAAGTGTGATGGTCATCGAATCCAAGGAACCATCGTCTTCCAAGTCTCGAAGGGAAGTGTGCATGATAAGATCGACGACGGCGTCAAGCGTGTCCTCGCGCGCGCATATACGACAGGTTTGACTCGCGCAAGGTTCTCCGCAAACTGTTGCCAATTTCGTGAGTAGGGTGTCACGGATTACAGAAATACACACCTGAAGGACAAGGGTGCCCGCAAGGTAGGATATTCAGACACTTTTCGTCACATGGAAGTCGTGTACACGCCTGAATATCGTAAATATTCTTCAGCATCTGGGATACCCAATTGAATTGAACCTTACCATCCCACAAGTAGCAGGGCATTCCGCGTGAGCGCATCGCCATGAGCACTTTCGAACGCAAGGATTGCACGCCACAGAACAAGGTTTGGGGCATGTGTGGTGAGGACAAGTTTGTCGGCACGGTTGGTTGCATGAGCCCGAGCATTGGTGTCCCAACTTGCACTCGTCTCGGCAATCGTGACCACAGAAAAGGCGGCGACCACAAGGGTGTGGTACGTGGATGATCCTCGTGATTTCCGCAACTTCGCCTTCATCTGCGGTATTCAGCTTTTGACAGTCCCCACAGGACGCCGCACACGACTTGGAGCAGCAAGAGTAGCCAATCCCGCAAGGCTCTTTGCATACGAACGTGCTGGGGCTCTGATGACATGGCATCCTCGCGCTATGCTCGCACATCGGTAGTTTCTTCCAGACAATTTGCGCACACTTGATCTTTTCCGGCAAGCGAGACAGATAGCTGCGAGTGGTATATTAGCTTATCCTCTCATGAAATATTAAAATCTTGGGCCTACCAAGGCGCCGAAGGGTGGGTATGGCCACATGGGAGGGAGATCTCTCGAACAGGGAACCGGCAATCGCCACACCCCTTCGTGCATTCGAAGCATTTCCTATCGCGAGGATGGGAGAGCGGACATAACTTGAGACAACGCTCGTGACATTTGGTGGCGATATGATTGGGATCATCGGCGTGGCACTGGTATCGTCATGGCGTTAAAGGGACTCCATGAATGACGAGCACAGGCATTGTACCTTGAAGGGACAATGATGCCCACATGTCAGCAGGGCTGCGCAAGGTCGAAGACATCCTTCTGTACCGGTAGCGTGGGTGAACAATGAGATAAATCTTATGTTACTAAAGCTTACCGTCGGGCGAGATGATAGGGATCACTCCTGGCTGATCAACCCACTGAATGTAGTCTGGGTGCTGGCTGCACGAGATCGGTATGGCTTTGCCGATCGACTCGTTTGCGTGAAGTTCTTGAAGGACAGTTGCCCACATAGAGCTCCCGCGTGCAAGTTCAGGAGCATTACCGAAGATGTATAGACCATGTTTGGCGCGCGATAGCCCTACGTTAACTCGGTTATTGGACTATATAAATATGTTACAAATAAGATAGCCATGCGTAGAATATGTCACTTGCCTTCAAGAAACCGATATGGGATCGCGCTCCCGGCGTATGCTGCAAGCTCGAGATGTTTCCATCGAATTTGGTGCCATTATTTCGTACTAGGCTCAAGATGATAACGCTGCCCTCTTCCCCTTGGAAATTATCGAGGGTCCTGAAATTTTGCGGTTGAAGAATTATTAACGGAGGTAGAGCGTTGGACCTACCGAATCAGCACACGACTAGATGCCTGTACCTGCTGCACAGACGTTACATCTTCATCTTCGATACCGTGTTGATCCAGGAGCTCAGAGTCACGCTCGTCAACGACGGTTGTGACTACATCTTGCAGACGCTTGCGAATCTTCGGAATTTGGCCCAGATATGCAGCGAGAATAACGATGTCCTTCGGCGAGTTGTAGCACCCTTGCCTAAGTTGACATAAGTATACATGCGGGTTATCATTACAGAGAAAATACGAACTTGAGGAGATGGAGGACGAGATCACGCATCATGTCGAGCTGCCAGGCAAGTAAACCTCTGATTTCACGAAACGTGCAACAACAAACCTCGTAGGCGTTATGCTTTGATACCGCATCTTCGCCACCGCCGGTCTCTCGGTAATCATGGCTGACGAAAAAGACGTTCTTGTACATCCCACGAACCTTGGGGTACTCCAAGACGAGCGAATGATCCTCCAGCTTGGGATAGAGGGTGTTCCTATATCATACTTAGCCTCATTGGTTCAAGCAAATACCATGTTTTAATGCTGACCGGATTAGTGAAGAAATACTTGGTCGCATCCTTCGTTGCACATCCAATCGAGACATAGGGAAGCCGGACGACGAGAGCCGTTCCATGAGACTCAAGTCAAATCGATAAATTGGGCCAGTTGTACGGTTGTCGACGGATAATTCTGTTAAAATCAAAGTCAATACCGAAGGCTCATTTACGGGGCTAATTTTTGAACCACGAACTATAGCTATTGACGCTGGGACGTAGTTGCAAAGGATCACCAATCATGATGACTTGCTCGACAGATTGGACCAGGCTCGCCAATATATGGGACTCTAATACTTGTCCCGCCTCCTCGACAATCATTACCTTGGGCTGCATCCCCTATAGATATTTGCGTGGGCTTGAGATTGGGCTATCAAATACGCCGAGAGTGACTTACAGAGAGAAGGGATACGACCTTTGCGGCACCTTCGATCAAACACAAAGTTAGAATAGACTTTTGAAAACGTAAATGAAATCAGACTTGCCTGTTGTCGTACAACCTACTATATGCGCTCGCTGCAGGATCGTGACTCGGTTCTACACGGATACAGATGCGTGGTAAGCATTCGATTCTTTGAAACGTCGATTTCATACCTGGTCCTGGATCTCTTGAAACTTCTGAAGCGCCTCAGTGTGTTTCCGTCTCAAGCTCTCGAAGTCGTCAACCTGGCTTTGGCGAATAGCTTCGCTAGCTGCCATGTACCAAACGTCATAGAGAGTCGCTCGCTCCGATACTGACATATTCCAGACGAGCGGGTCATCCAACAGACTTTCGATGGGTCTAGTTGTTTGGGGGATCTCCGGAATCTCTTCGAGTCCGTGCTGGTACAGAAACTCTTGCACAAATTGATAGTGCTGCTGTTGGAGCTCGGCACCGCTAGCTGCTCGTACGTGGGGTTCAGAGTGAGGAAAACATGGCGACGGAAAGTACTTACCTTGTGGCGTCTGGTCAGCTTCCTGGGACAAAACGCTGAACTGGTTGAGGCTTGATACGGCACCCTTGGGCTTAGCCGATTGCTGTGGAAGCGTTGGCGGCGGTGGTTCGAGGAACGCGAGATCTCGTCCAGTGAGCCAGAAAGTAAGAACCGAGACATCGCCCTGCGTTTCACCAACTGTCTGCCATCCGTCCTGGCTCTCAGCGGCCTGAACGACAAGGGCCCAAATCCATGAAGGGGGGGCGGAGAATAGCTCGTCGTAATGGAATGGGTATTCAGCTAGTATGCACTGCTCCAGGTGGTCTTGAGGGACATCTCGAGTGGCCAGTTTGTTCATGAGATTAACCATTTCCGTCTCCGTACTCTTCATTTCTCGATACGCAGAGTTAATTGTTCGATCCATTTTCGACTTGGCTTGAAGTTTCTCGGCATTGTCCAGCGAAAACTCCATGATTCGTTCGTCTGCCGCGTGCTTTGACCCTAAGCGAATTATGTTGTTGGTGATATTGGCGTCGAGTACCCCCTTGAGCATATGATCTAGAGCATGGTTCGTGAAAGCGACGAGCAAAATCGGCTGAACCTTGTTCTTGATCAAGACTCGGATAATCTCGAGGCCGGTGTAGCTCTAAAAAGAACGTGTTGCTCAGTACATATGTTTGTGTCGTCAACTACGCAAGGCAGTATCTATACCTTTCCGGTACCGGGGGGGCTGAACAGCAGAAAATATAAGGAATACGCGCATACGAATACTTTCACAAAACATACCCTTGAATCAAACAGACCTCACGAGTGAGGGAATCAACCACGGCTTCAGCCTGGCTAGGATCGAGTCGGCTAGCGCGGGTAAGTTCGGACCTGGCTCGAGTGATGGAGTCGGGGCTGGTGGTTATCGAAGGCAGCGAACCGATACCAGCCTCGGGAGGAAATAGATCTTTGAGTTCAAATGCGAACCGAGGGGTCAAGGAATACTCGGGAGGGTCAATGAAAGTCTTTTTGAGCTCCTCGGCGGGTTGGTGGCAAAGATATTGCGAAAACGGGAGGAACCCCGAGCTCTTCTTCAACGCTTCAAGGAATGGACGAATTCCCTCGAAAAAGACGGGAGCTTCGACCAGAATTTGAGTGCCCGAGACTCCACGACGATTCTGGAGAGCGCGAACAATTCGAAGTTCTGCGGACGTATCGAAAAACGAGACCCGGAGGGAGACTCGATCTTCGCTTCTCCTGGAAGATTCCACGAGATCCTTGGGCGAGCTCGCCACGGTTCCGACGTAAATGTCCAAACGATCCGTAGAGTCTTTCCAGATGAGCGCAACCAAGCCGCCTTGCATCAGCCGTTTCTTCGCGACTTGCTCCCAATATCCCGCACGAGCGGCGGCCTGCTTGTTTCGAGCCTTGCCAGGAGGTGCGTCAAAAACAATACCGACAGAAGTGCCACGGTTGTTCAAGGCCAATGGCTCGAAAGTCACGTTCGTGAACACGCTGAAAATAACCGACTCCTGGACGTTTGCTGGTGCGGCATAGCGACCCCCTTTGGCTTTGATTATCTTGGAGAGGAGGGTTTCCGATGTGGAGGGTTTCCGAAGGTCGGCGACAACAAGTTGAATTGCCATTCGGATCGGAGCGCTAAAATAACCAAATCAAAATATGTCCCTAAATTAGAAACTATTACACTCACGTGAGCTCTTCACGAAGCAAACGGAACTGAATATCCAGCAGACGCTCGACGCTTTGTTGGGGATGGAAATGAGGCGCTTCCGGAAAGTTGGGAGGGAGGTATGGATCATCTTCGCACATGAGCTCCTGGTGTGTCGGCGCGATACGAATATCCTCAATGGAGACGTGGTCATTATCATGACGGGGGCCTTTGTCACGGAGTTCGCCAGGGCCATCATGATCGGAGATCCGTTGGAGGTTCGCAAGCAGGGCCTCCGAACTAACCGGCCCGTGGTGAATGACCGCCTTCGAGGGTTTGGAGAGCCGCGTTTGCCTACGTTCGATTATGCTGAGTACTTGTTGTTTGTTTCGATCAAGGTTTTTGACAATGAAGGCCTTGATGTCGCCCTCATATGATGTGCACTCGTCGTCAAAGCCAGAAGGTGTACTCAAAGCGAGCGACCAGGCCTCGAACCAAGTCGCAACCTTTCGAGCCAATTGACAAACGGTCGGGTTTGCTATAGTCGCATCCTTGAACCGGGTTAGGTACCTAGGTTAATCCGTAGTAAACTTTGCAAGTCATTTGCCAGAAGGTGTAGCACTCCCTCGAACAAAACAGTGAACAAAATCTTGAAGATATGCATCCCACTCAACGATTTCCTTCCAGGTTCCTTGAAAGAGCGCGCATTCATCAATCGTTCCATGTGAGTTTCGATCGTATTGCTGGAAACTTCAAAGTTCGTGTGCACGAGGCCATAGAGCATGCTACGGAAATAAATATTCAACGAGGAGCTCTAGAGAAACTGATAGACCTACTTGACGTCGTTATGCATCGTGCTTTTGATCACCCATTCAGAGGAGAAGTACTACAGCGGACCGGAGCGATTAGACGCCACCCGAAGTGGAGACGTAAAACCAACAACTTACCGTCAGGAGCGGGACATATCCTCGCTGGAAAGACCACACCCCACTATTGCCCTCAGGAAACCGAATAGCGTCGCCAAGGCGCAGGATCCCATTCCCCTGACAAACGTTATTTTATATCATGAGCCAAACCCCACAAAGTGCGCGTACCTTGGTGAGTTTATGCATGTGATCCTATAAACCGGCTCAGTCCCAGATGCAATATCATAAATTGAGAAATAGCACGCACATAACCATCTTCAGCCGTCTACAAAGTATACCCGTTAGCATTGAAAATTTTATTCAATTACACCCCACTACTCACCCAACTCGAATTCTCCATATTTGCATTGCATACCAGTTCCAAGAAGGAGTATACCTGACTAGCGGTCTGGAACCTAAAGCTATCTTCCATAAACTTTTTCAAAAAGTGATGCGTTTGGCCTGGGGTCCTGTTGGTCCCCACACCAGCCGCAAACTTGTCACTCTCGAGCGATGGAAAGCTCCCCAATCCGGCGGCTTCGAAATGGGATTTCAAGGTGGTGGAAGCTTCAGGAATACTTGGGTTCACGAGATGGTTGAATTTGCAACTCTCTCCCCGAGGGCATCTTCCTGTCGTCCAGAAATCTCGGCAAGCGCCGCGCGGGAGGTTGGGTACTAAGGATACTTTGGGTTATTTTGATTCATGTGTGAGTTATTACTCATACCATGAGGGGTGGGGGGTTTTGGGGTGCCCGATGTCTGGGCTCGCTGAAGGGTGAAATTGGACCATCAGCTGGATGCTCCTTGCCCACTGGGAGAATATACTTACGACATTGGGAGTATTTGTTTGATTAGCGTTAGACGACGAAGATGCAGCTGAAACTATATGTTATCGACCAGAGCGCAACCCCGAGACGTACTGTACTCGCCAGGATTCGGACGGGTCCCAGAACTAGACCCAGCAGCTGGAGGGTCCGTATGAGCGTATTTGCACCTCTCCCCCTGCTTGCATCCCGCAGGGGATCGATAGAAACGACAAGGAGGTTTAGTAACCATCGTAACTCGAGGAGAGATGGTCGGTGAGAA
>WSLM01000842.1:0-12003 GCA_019677335.1 Ceratobasidium sp. UAMH 11750 | reverse complement strand
ACCAGCCAAGCACAAACGGGATGATTTCCGCCTCGAACATGCGGGGAACGTGTGGAGATAGTAGCCTTGAGAGACTTGACCATATACGATTTTACTAGCCATAATTGGGTCATTAGCCCAAGTTGTTCCGCTCGATGAAATTTTGAGGGGTAAGCAATCAGGTGGGATGTTCCGCCCGGGGCAAGCCCGCGGAGATTCGCCGCCCGATATCCGGGTGAGCCATGGCCAAGATCATAGCCGTAGCAGCCGCCGAGAGCCTACGACGCGCAGCCGGGGGCTCGGAGACGCAAGGCCAGTGTTTGCCGAGGCTAGAGAGCCTACGACAGATGCTGTTCATAGACTTTTCTAGCATACGGATTTCAGATAGTGAAGGCTGACCGACGGCGCCAATAATGACCAACACGGTGGAGGCTTGATCACCGTATTTGCAATCGGATCCCGAGCACGTCATTATGGCACCTTCGCGCTGAGTAACAATCATCGAAAAGACACCAGATTTCGCCTTGGCCAGGCTGCTATATAATGCCTTTGCCAGCCCACCTCCATCCCAACACATCCCCTTCTACCTCCGACTCCCATGGCCTCTTACAACCACACCAACGCTGGATTCGGCACTCGCGCTATTCACGTTGGCGCTGAAGCCAACGCAGAGACCGGAGCTGTTATCGCCCCTATTTCTCTTAGCACCACTTACAAGCAAGACGGCGTCGGGAAGCACAAGGTGAGTCACCAATCACTCTAGCGTTTGACTTTTACTCATGCTTGCACCCAGGGCTACGAATACTCTCGCTCTGGCAACCCGAACCGCGACCAACTCGAGCGTCTGCTTGCTTCGATCGAGGCTGGCGGAGGTGACGCGGTAGCATTTTCCTCCGGATCGGCCACCACCGCTACCGTATTGCAAGCACTCGGACCCAACTCCCACGTCGGCAGCGTGAATGACGTTTATGGTGGCACCTTCCGGTATGTATGCACCTTATCTTTACGTCAAGCAAGATGCTCATTGGGTAACTAGATATATGACCCGTGTCGCAAAGGAGAACCAAGGCTTGGAGACGACCTTTGTAGATCTGGAGAACTCCTCAGATGAGCAGATAACCGCCGCGTTCCATGACAATACCAAGGTATGCATATCTTTACCCCGCAGCATATTTATCTATATTCATTCCGCTGCCACAGCTCGTCTGGATTGAGTCTCCAACCAACCCAACTCTTCGCCTCGTCGACATCCGCAGGATTGTCCGTCTCGCCCGCGCTCATCCCTCCAATCCCCTCGTCCTCGTTGACAACACCTTCTTGTCACCATACTACTCCTCCCCCCTTCTACTTGGTGCCGATGCTGTCGTCCACAGCCTCACGAAATACGTCAACGGCCACTCGGACGTGGTCATGGGCGCCCTCATCGTCCCCTCTGCGTCTACCCACCCTCGTGCCGCCGCGTTTGCCGAACGCACCCGCTTCCTTCAAAACGCAACTGGTGCTGTCCCAAGCCCACACGACTGCTGGCTCGCTCATCGCGGTGCCAAGACCCTGCACCTGCGCATGCAAGCGCACGGACGCAACGCGCTCAAGATCGCGCGATACCTCGAGTCGATCGCAGGGTCCGAGTCTGCAGTCGAAAGCGTGACGTACCCTGGTCTGGCGTCACATCCGCGCCATGATCTCGCCATTCGCCAGCTATCGCCGCACGCCAAAAAGTTCATTGACGGGCTTTCGCCCAAGGAGCTCGTTGCAGGTGTTCCATTTGGCGGCATGATCAGCTTTAGGATCGCCGGTGGACTCGACGAGGCTGAAAAGTTCTTGGTCAACAGCCAGTACTTTACGCTTGCCGAGAGCTTGGGCGGCGTCGAGAGTCTGGGCGAGGTCCCTGCGAGCATGACGCACGGGTCCATTCCTGAAACTGAGCGCGCAGCACTGGGGATCACTTCGAACCTCATCCGGCTCAGCGTGGGAGTAGAAGATGCTGACGACTTGATTGCGGATATCGAACAAGCCCTCCGAGTCGCTGTCCCGGGCGCTGTGTTCCCCACCTCGCTCACGATCGACACGCCCGAATCGAGCCGGAGTATTAGCGAGACGCCCGAGGCGAGCGTCCCCGCGACGCCTGCGGACGCGCTCCCGGCGCCGCTTGCTGCTTCACTGAAGCTTCAGAGGATTGAGCCGCTGGCCTGCTAGATTCTTGCTTAGAGCTTTGTCACTCGGACGATTTTGTTCTTTTGTTTTCATGTTGTTTGCTTTCGGTGACTGTATTTTTTATTAGTGCAGTGTAATACTATACCAGTCATTAGTAACTGTTGGAATTTGTGGGCACTTCGGTCTTAAGGATATATGCCTGGTGGTCTAACAGGTCGTCATAGCCTCAAGACATCGCGAGGCTGGAAATGCCTTGTGTTAAAGCTCCTGTGCACGCATATATGATATTTTTGTAACATCATATGCGTACGAAATGGGTCAAGGGTACGTACACCAATTTTGGGTTTTGCTTCAATTTGTGCGTGCGGAAAACGTCGTGTCGGTTAGTGGTGTCTCGTCACGTGGGATGAGCGCCTATTCATGACCAACATGTTTATGGGTAATACGCGCATACACGCACCAAACAACCCCCGACACCAACCTCATTAATCTAAGGGCGTTTCGCAGAGCTGACCACAATCGGAATTCACTCAGCCTCGGAATGATAGCAACGCGACCTATTGATAGAGCTATATATAGTTTACTCGACGCCGATAAGGACTCAGCCTTAACCATGCGCTCAACTTATCTCCTCCCCCGCGTTGCCACGCGATCTCATTCCTCACGTCCCGCGAAGTCTGGCATACGACTCTCATCTTTCGCCGATAATGAAGGCGGCGGTCTCCGTCGATTGCACGGTTGTAAAAATAGACAAGTGCAATGTGCTTTGGGTTAGCATCGGGCTTCTACATAGTCATATCATCGTTTATTAGTGGGACAAAAATTTAGCTGGGATACGACATTGCATTAAGACGGCAGAAATACGCGACCGGACGCTGGTGAGTCGGTACCTCTATGCTGAACCGAATGGATCTGACTTGAACGTTCCTGCCGTGGTTGCTCCTGTCTGTATTCACACACCACTGAGCCAACCGTAATGAACGCTCAACCGGGGTACAGCTTGCTCCACGCAAAACCAACGCCCAATTTTTCAGCCTCTATACCGCGACTCGCATGGCTCGTATGGTATGCATCCGGGCAGTATGCTATTTTTGAGCCTCAGCCACACGTCTCGCAGAGTGCAATCCGCTTCTCTTGGCTCTGCCACTCGTCATTCGACAACCGCGCGCTTTTATTAGCCCTATCACTTTGGACACCCACGCGCTACATGGATTATGGAGGGCGGTGGGCAAAGTCGAGCCGCAACGCGACGATAGTATAAATGGTCTGGACGACGATGCTCCAAGGACCATCGGTTTCGACCGTGTTCTCTAGCCCCATCTGATTTGCTTATTACAACAATGATTGCCTCTATCGCTCTCGTTACACTCGCCATTGCTAGCTCCGTCGCCGCTGTACCTGCACCTGCAGCCAAGACGATCACCATTCCACTGCACAAGCATGCTGCCCCTCTCTCCAAGGATGGCGTCATCATTCCTTCGGCCCTCGCTCGCCAGGTTGTCCGTGCTCAAGCGTATGTGAATTGCCCACGACGAGCCAGGCAGCTATTGATTCAATCTATGTTTCTAGGAAATACGCCAATGGCAACGCTGCATACAAGGCCAAGACCGGCGTGGACCTCTTCTCCGGTGTCAAGTCGCTCGACCAGCTCGCCAAGCGTCAAAAGGAACCTCTCACCGACGAGGATGAAGATAGTTGTGAGTCTCTTTGCCGATGAGACAAGAACCCATTAACTGATTTGTATATAGTTTGGGCTGGTACTATTAGCATTGGCACCCCCGCCCAGTCGTTCTTGATTGACTTTGACACGTGAGTCGTATTTTTAAAGAGTGAACCTCCGATTGTTGACATTCGGATAATAGTGGCTCAGCCGATCTCTGGGTCCCGTCCTCCAGCTGCACGTCTTCGGGTTGCTCTACACACCACAAATACAACTCCAGCAAGTCATCCACTGCTTCCAAGAAGCATGGTCGCCTCTTTAGCATCTTGTACAAAGATGGCTCGGCTGCCTTTGGCCCAGTCTATAGAGACACCGTTGCCGTTGGCGGACTCAACGTCACTGGGTGAGTTTAATTGTATATTTTCCTCAACGTCCTTCTGACCTTGGGATCTAGCCAATACTTCTCCCCGGTTATCTCCGTATCCTCCTCTTTCTCCTCCGACAAGAGCGATGGTGTTATGGGTCTTGCTTTCTCGTCCATCTCCCGCATCCACGCCCCCACTTTCCTCGAGAACTTGTACTCCCAAGGCAAGATCTCGAATTCGACCTTTGGCTTCCGCCTCGCCTCCTCTGGCTCTGAGCTCTACCTCGGTGGGGCGGATACTGCCAAGTACACGGGTAACATCACCTATGCCTCACTCACCTCCAAGACCTACTGGCTCACCAGCGGTTCTGCGGGCGCCGGGAACACCACCGCCTACACAGGCCCTATGGTCATCGACTCGGGTACCACTATCATTCTCGGCTCCACCGAGAGCGTCTCGGCATTCTGGTCCAAGCTTGGCGGCAAGGCCTGCCACCCTTCGGTCTGTGGCAAAAAGGGGTTCTACACTTTCCCTTGCTCGAGCATCCCGCAAGTCTTCTTCACTTTCGGTGGACGCAAGTTCCCCGTCTCGACCAATGATATCAACTGTAAGTGCATTGTTCATCCTGCGTTTGGAACGCCATAAGTTACAAAACCTTTACAATGCAGTGGGTGCCACTAATAAAAGTGGCAAGACCTGCATCGGTGCGATTATGGGGTCCAGCGGTCTGCCGGACAATGCCTGGATTGTGGGTGATACTTTCATGAAGAACGTCTACACCATCTTCGACGAGGCCAACTCCCGCGTCGGATTCGCCACCCCTGTCTAAAACGTTGGGACTTGACCATTCGCTGCCATGCTAGTGCATACAGCGAACAGAATACAATTTCTTTTTTGGGTCTTGACCATGTAGCTAGTTTGCCAATTGAAGGTTCCGTGGTATTTCAACCGGGCGGTGAAGATCGAACTTAGTTCCTTCTACTGGAATAACGGCCGGGCCCCGTAGTGGCGCCGTCCGGTCACCTCGCTACCGGTTTTTAACTTCGAGCATCCGTGAACGAATTGGTCTAAGTACAGTACTGTGACAGCCGGTTAGACCAGATATTTCCGGATGTAAGGAGCCAGAAGATGCCCTGTGCTATAAAGCCCCCGCGCACGCATACATGACATTTTTGTAAAATAACTCGCGCAAAAAGTGAATCAAGAACACATACACCAAGTATAAGCTTTGCTTTATTTTGTGAGTGCGGAAAACATCGAGGACTCGATCGTATAACGGTTGTCTCGTGACGTGGGACGAGCGCTTATTTATGACTAATACCTCTATTGGTAAGGTATGCACCAAACAACCCCCGACGCACACCACAAGCGCTACAGGCATCTCACAGCCGACCACAACCGGAACCCACGCAGCCTCGGAACAATAGCAACACAACCTATTCATAGAGCTGTATAATAATTTACCTGACGCCGATAAGGACTCGGCATCAACCATGCGCTCAACTCGCCTTCTCCCCGATGTTGCCATACGATCTCATTCCTCGCGTCACGCGGACTCTGGCACGCGCGTCTCATTCTTCGCTGAATAACGACGGCGGCAGTCTCCGTTGAATGTACGGTTGTAAAAATAGACAAGTGCGATGTGCTTGGGTTAAGCGTGGGCTTCCACATGGTCATGTCATCGTTTACTAGTAGAACAAAGAATCTAACTGGGATATGGGATTAAGACGGCAGAGATATCCGTATGCGGCCGGACTTTGGTGAGTTGGTATCTCTATGATGAATTGGATGGATCTGACTTGAATGTTAGTTCCTAACATGGTCGCTTCTGTTCCATTCACACTTCATCGGGCCAACCGTAATAAACGTTCAACCGGGTGCAGCTTCTTCGATGCAAATCCGACGGCCGACCCATAAGCCTCTATACAGCGACTCGCATGGCCCGTATCGTATCCACCCGCGCAGTATGCTATTTTTGAGCCTCGGTCACACGTCTCGCGGAGTACGATCCGCTTCTCTTGGCTCTGCCACTCGTCATTCGACAACCGCGCGCTTCTACTAGCGTTATTACTCTAGACACGCATGCGCTACATGGATTAGGGAGGGCGGCGGGCAAAATCGAGCCGTGGTGCGACGACAGTATAAATGGTTTGGGCGACAATGCTCCAAGGACCATCGGTTTCGACTGTGCTCTCTAGCCCCATCCGACTGGCCTACTACAACAATGATTGCCTCCATCGCTCTCGCTACCCTCGCCATTGCTGGCTCCGTCGCCGCTGCGCCTGCGCCTGCAGTCAAGACGATCACCATTCCGCTGCACAAGCGTGCTGTCCCTCTCTCCAAGAATGGTGTCATCGTTCCCTCGGCCCTCGCTCGTCAGGTTGCCCGTGCTCAAGCGTATGTAAAGTGTCTACAAGCCCGCTGGTTATTGATTCGATCTATGTTTCTAGGAAATACGCCCACGGTAACGCTGCTTACAAGGCCAAGACCGGCGTCGACCTCTTCTCTGGCGTCAAGTCGCTTGACCAGCTTGCCAAACGCCAAAAGGAGCCTCTCACCGATGAACAAGATGAGCGTGAGTCCCTTTGCCGATGAGACAAGGACCCATTAACTGATTTGTATATAGTTTGGGCTGGTACCATTAGCATTGGCACCCCCGCCCAGTCGTTCTTGATCGACTGACACGTGAGTCGTGTTTTAAAGAGTGAATCTCCGATTGTTGACATTCGGATAATAGTGGCTCAGCCGATCTCTGGGTCCCGTCCTCCAGCTGCACGTCTTCGGGTTGCTCTACACACCACAAATACAGCTCCAGCAAGTCATCGACTACTTCCAAGAAGAGTGGTAGCTTTAGCATCTCATACGGCGATGGCTCGACTGCCTCTGGCCCTATCTACAGTGACACCGTCGCCGTTGGTGGACTCAGCGCCACTGGGTGAGTTCAACTACACATTTCCTCCAACATCCCTCTGACCGAACCTAGTCAATACTTCTCCCCGGTTACCTCCGAGTCCTCCTCTTTCTCCTCTGATCCGAGTGACGGTATTATGGGTCTCGCTTTCTCGTCCATTTCGTCCATCGGCGCTCCGACTTTTATCGAGAACTTGTACTCTCAACGCAAGATCTCGGCCCCAACTTTTGGTTTCCGCCTCGCCTCCTCTGGCTCTGAGCTCTACCTCGGTGGAGCGGATACTTCCAAGTACACGGGCGCCATTACCTACGCTTCTCTCACTTCCAAGACCTACTGGCTCACCAGTGGTTCTGCGGGCTCTGCGAGCACCACGGCCTACACAGGTCCTATGATCATCGACTCGGGTACCACTCTTGTCGTCGGCCCCACCTCGAGCGTCTCGGCCTTCTGGTCCAAGCTCGGCGGCAAGGCCTGCAGCACTTCGGTTTGTGGCGCGAGCGGATACTACACTTTCCCTTGTTCGAGCCCCCCGCAAGTCTCCTTCACTTTTAGTGGACGCAAGTTCCCCATCTCGACCAATGATATCAACTGTAAGTGCATTGTTGGTCCCGTGTTTGAGACGCCGTGACTTACAAAACCCTTACAATGCAGTGGGTTCCACCGACGACAGTGGCACGACCTGCGTCGGCGCGATTGTGGGGACCAGTGGTGTGCCAGACAATGCCTGGATCGTCGGTGATACTTTCATGAAGAACGTCTACACCATCTTTGACGAGACCAACTCCCGCGTCGGATTCGCTACACCCGTCTAAAATCTTTGGGCTTGTTCATTCGCTACGCATACAGCGAATAAAATACAATTTGTTTTTTTGAATCTTGACCAGCTGGTTTGCCAATTGAAGGTTCCGTTGGTATTTCAACCAGACAGTGGAGATCGAGCCTAGCTCCTTCTGCTGGAATAGCATTGGGCCCCGCAGTGGCGCGGTCCGATCACCTCGCTACCGGTTTTTAATTTCGAGCGTCCACGAGCCACTAATAGTCTAAAGCCAAAGTTGGACATGCAAGAAGATGTCCTTCAGCCCTTGGCGCCCACCGAACCGAGAATGCAGGCTGCGTTATCAAGGGTCTAGCGTGCCGAACATCAAGGGTGATATTATGGGACCGGTGTTTAACAGGTGGAATATGTAAACGGGCATTTTGTTATTGTCTGGGAGTCACGGAACAGACACAAGAGAAACAAGAACATATAGTAGAGTGTACAATCGCCAATGGACGCCCAAAAACATTGGAGAAAACGACGAGGCAAACTAGTTAATCATACATATTGCGTGTTCGGGGGTAATTGCGGGCGAGGAAAGCGAGACGTCAGGAGCGAGATGTGCTTAGGGTATGTGAGGAAAGGAGCGGATGTGAGCGCGGGCGAGGGTCGAGAAGCAACACGGGGGCATTGAGTACCCAGGAGAGGATAGCATGCAAAGTAGAGAGGACGACCATCAAAATCGTTCTTTGGTTCTACAACATTCAACAACCATCGGCTGCTCCGGGGGGATTGTTAGATGTTCGATCATATAGTCTCGCCAGTTCTGTTTGTCGGGGCACAGCTTGCCGGCGAGTTCGGACGACAGCTTTGGGCACCTTCCTTCGTGCATATCTACAAACCACTTGAAACTAGTGGTGCATCTTCCTTAGCGTTTTAAAACGGCAGGGTGAACAAGTAATTATACTCACACTCCCCATGCCTGAAGGATAAAGGGCTCGTTTTCCAGGGCAAAGAAGCCATCCCGTGTGACCTCAATGACGTCCACATGCGAACTGAGTGGAGACATGTTAGACTAATCAAAAGAGGCGTGGTGCTAGACGTACCCTGTGACCTCGGCGAATGTCTCGGCAAACTGGCGCGGTGTTATATACTCGTTGCATACCCTCATGTCCTGCCCAAGCCATTCCGAGGGGTTTGCTAGTGCCGCCAAAGCCTGCGGATATCAAGTTTAGATCACGATCATAGATAAGGATCACGACTCACGTATGCACCAATGTCTTTGGGCGACAAACTAGGAATAGGCATGTCGGTGGGCATAGGGAATCTCAAAATCCACCCGCCGTTTTGGGGATTTCGTTGGAAAGCGTCAAAGAGGAACATATTTGAATAGTACCAGGTGAGGTATAAGGCGGTATATGGGACGCCCGATTTCTTCAAGTAGGCTACTGCAGCAGCCCTTCCATTCGAAATAAGCACGGGGAGGCGTTCCAACAAACGAAACACTCACTTGTGTTTAAAGGCATGGACAGGTTGGGGTCTGTCATCGCCGGCCCTGGGTATAACCAAGCCTCGTCAGCTGCAAAGAGTTTAGATGCATAAACAACACGTACGAGAACACCAGATGTTTTATCCCAGTGGCTTTGGCCGCATCGACGATGTTTATTCCTTGTTGAGTTTCTTGGTCAAAGGCGTCAAAGAAGTCGGTTACCGCGTAGACACCATAGCAGCCTGCGCTGATCTCAGTCAAAGTCGAGATTATTAACGAGGCACGCACCATTGAATGCTCTGCGCAATGATTCCACATCGTTAAAGTCGGCCTGCACCAAAGGCACTCCATTTTTAGAAAGCTCTGATGCAATCGGTGTACAGTTCAGCTAGGTTACCCACGCAAGACACAAAGACTCACCTTTAGCATGCGCAGATTCTGGGTTCCGTGTGAGGCCGCGTACGGCAAACCTGCCGTCCCGAAGGAGGTGTTTGACAACACTGCCGCCTTGAAAGCCTACACCAGATCACAATCAAGATCAGAGGGCGGGGTGACGTCGGCGCTTGCGAGACCCACCGGTTGCTCCGCATACCGCGATAATAGGCTTGTCGCTCGAGGGGATAGTGGGCAGGGGCATAGTGACGGGGAGAGGGGGTGCAAGTTAAGCCTGGTAGAAGTATACCCGCGTGTATTTAACAACCGTTCCGGGGGTGGATTCGCGCCTTCAGAGCCCCACTGATTGGGATACGGAACCCTGGATTGATTCGTCCGGCGGCTTCTTCGTCCCAGTGGGCAAACATAGAGGTCCCGAACCTGAACTAGCCACTCGCCTGGTAACGGCGACGCGCATTTTCATATACTACCTCGGCGACCTACCAAACTCGCCTCGTCGATCCAAGCGTGCAATGCAGGCTCGTGTTCAAGGCCGACGTCAGCAGGGCTTGTATCACCTACATATAGGAAGTGCATCTCCTTGGACACGTAATAACCCAAGTCGGGACATCATGGATAATATAACCTATTAGGTATTGCCGTATCATATGCTTGGGATCATCAACCTAGCGCTTTTGTGGCACGAGAAACGGAGAGCCGGGTGGGCAGCTTCCATGTTTGCTTAATGCAGCCGTGCACGGCGCCGATATCGCTTTGTTTAGCGCCCCAGTCTTGCCCAAACTAGTCGGCTCAAAGCCTCGTCGCGATTTCGCCTCATATCAGTTGGCTTGGACACCCAATGTGCTGTGGCCCGAGGCGAATAGTTGCGCGCTTGTCATGTTGGCCAGGCCAACCCCGACAGAGGTTCACCCTAAATACTCCCACCTTGTCACCGTGCGAAGCTCCACCAAGTCGAGGCGTCAATACACTTGGACTCAACGCGGGGAACCCACTTTGTGCCCTCGTATAAGCAATCAGTCCACCCACAGGCTTGAGGGGTAAACGGCCAACACAGTCGCGCGGACCCGAACGCCCGTTTCCCTGACAAAGTCCACATAATGACGCGCACATGTTGCGCGAGGCGCGCCCAGGAACACCCGTGTCGTCATACTTGAGGCCATTCACCAACCCGGTGTGTCGCTGTCGGACGTCAGGCGATAAATATCCATGGTGGACCTCGATGGGTATGCTGATAGATTGCATTTGGGCGCAACAACATGCGACTAACCTTGATTTGTATACCGTCGCTCACGGACCTGGCTTTGTGCCTCGCTCGTCCGAGGACCCCGCGCTACGCCGGCTTGGTATATGCGCAATGCTCGACCACCAAAATGGTGAAAATACTCGAGATACAGCCCCACTAACCCCCCTTGGCTTCGTGAGGTACCCGCTCCTCACCTTGTCCTATCTTGAACTTACCGTTGGAATGCTTTTGTCTACACTTGTTTGTAGTACCAGATAGAAAGGGATTAGCTTTTTATCTTACACTGGCATATGAACATTATTTGCTATTTATTTGTTTTATATTAACGTCCATGGATCCGAGAGTCGGGATGAGCATCGAAGAGCAGCTCGAAGTAAGCCGCTTGCAAGGTAACAAACATGGGCACGTGACTGCCTGTTTGCCGTGCGAGCGCGCCTAACCATTTCACGCCTTGGATACCGACCATTTTGCATTAAACTTCTGGTTTATGTCGGACGGAACGAAGCCCTCGCATTTTTCTTTTTTTCCCCTCGTAGGCTGGGTGGATAGAGGATCGAAGGCCGTGAGCATCGGGTCAACTTGCCGATATCCCTTCATTTACAAAGAAGTGTAACCCATCAATTTGATGCGGCGCGTAAACATTTGACCAACGTCAAGCCAAAGTCTAGACCACGTCCGCCTTCTCGCGTCGGTGCGATCCCTAAGCTGGCAATTACAGCGCGGAGCCTAAAAAATCGTAGTTCTTTGGCAGGTCTTCCCGCGGTATCCTTGTGGACTGGACGAAGATCTACCCCTGATTTTTTCAAGACTAGTCTCCGTTACGAGAGGTGAAAATTGGGGAGCCTCCCCGACGTCGAGCACTGTTGTTCCGTGATCGTCGAGACCTCGGCTGGCCCAGCAGGACGGGGTTGTTGTTGGCCATCTAGAAATCCACGATACCGAGCGAGTTTAGCCAAGTACTTGGTGGGTTCGTGATCAAACCGGCATTTACACTAGGTGACTAACGGGTGTACTGAAATTAAGTAAATTCGTTGGATTAGTTCTTGGACTGA
>WSLM01000840.1:0-12043 GCA_019677335.1 Ceratobasidium sp. UAMH 11750 | reverse complement strand
ATATCCTCGCAAACCCGAAATCTGCGACCTTGAGAATAGGCGCGTCCACCGGCCCGGGGATCCACCCGCCCTTGCCGTGACACGCGTACTGGTCTGCGCTCGTTGCGGGTGCGAGCAAAAGGTTCTGCGGCTTGACATCGGGGTGGTTAAGGTCACGTGCACACAGGAAACACATGGCCAAGACAAGTTGTCCGACAAACGAGTGCACGACGGGATCTAACAGGCCACCGACTTTGGGATGCGGGAGGTGAGTTGGGAGCGGGGACGTCAAGGTATAGAGGGCAGCGACGTGGCCACGGTGTTTGATGTAGGAAGATAAATTGCCGTCTGCGTAGAATTCCATTCAGGTATAATCCCGATGGGATCTCTGTGTTGATAAATTAGTGAGCAATAACCGCGGGGAACGACCCCAGACGTACAATAGTATTTGGAGGCTCCGTAATGTGCCTATTCTTGAGAGAATTGAGGATATTGATCTCAGCTTCAAGGTTGTCGCGCAGCTTGGTAGTGAGAATCGAGCGCGAGATAGTCTTGATAGCCACAACTCAACGTGTCTCCTTCAATCCAGTGTTAGCCATCGTCCCCGCCGATCCGCAGCCAGCCTACATTATGGTAGCCGCGAAAGACAGTCACAAAGCTGCCTTTGCTGACCCTGTTCGAGGCCACATGCGGGTGAACCTGGTCATCGTCAGGCGGCCTTGACACGGCAGGCGTCAGATCAGTCAGAGTCGGGGGAAAGTCGGGGGAAAGAGTGCAGCAGCTTTACGTCCCACAGAGACAAAGCCGAGGGACGAGACGTACCCGCTGTTGAGTCCGAATAGGAATACTAGCGCTAGGAAGCTGATGTCTCCGATGAGGGGCGGTGAGGCAAGCCCAGTCAGAGGGAGCGAGAAATGTCCGGATAGGTGAGGGGTGATGTTGCAGAGTAGAAAGAGTGGGATGAGCAAAGTTTGGAGGGTGCAGTAGGCAAAGAGGAAGAGTGGAGGTACTGGTGTGGTGTGGATGGATACCAAGAGACAACCAGCGAGGTCTCTGAGGTTAAAACCCAAGAAATGGAACGTGTTGAATACGAGTGGGGTTCACAATGTAGTTATCGGCACGACATGCGTGGTTATTGCGGGGAACACAACCCAAGAATCCCGGGATAAGTAAACTCGGCCGAAACAAAACTTTCAACTAAAAATCACTCACAAGAGTAACAACGAATATCCAACAGTGCGCTAAATTATACCCCTAATTCCGTTTTGTCGTCGCCTACACGCCTTCGACTTCGGCCAAAACCATCCTCAGCTGGGCTTGTAATAGCCAATCACGTTCCGGGTGTGCGTGCTCGGCCCGAGATTTGAATTTAGCCCTGAAGACTTCGGTATGACGTACGCCGAAATGGTACGCGGCGAGACTTGAGAGCGCGACACAAGCGGATAGGGTAAACGCGAGGATGGTTCCGGCTTTACCGTCGTGTATACCAGCCATGTTGGATAGATAGGCAGCGGCAAAGACGCCAGCGCTGATCACCACTGCGACGAGTGCTGCACCGGAAAAGTAAGACGCGACGGCTTCTGGTCCGAATGCGGTTGCGACCGCGACCAACGGAGTTCGAAAGAATGAAACAGAGCATGCCCCTGTGACTGTAGTTGTGAGTAGGGCTGTCGAGGAAACGGGCCAGAGGGGCAGGGTGGCGGGCGCAAGAAGGGTGACAGACAACAGGCAGATGGAGAATGTTATCGTTGCAGTCGGTCGGAGCTATGTCGTAACAAATGGGTAAGCATTAGATGGCGGAGAAATAATTGTAGATCTTGGCTGACCTTACCAGCCAGCCATGTGGCGACTGCGAGAGCGATGAACCCAGAATATGATGATCCATGATCCTAGGTTTCCTTGAAACGGCGAACCGTCGAGCCTGTTAAGAAGGTAGATCAAGTATCAAAGCTGAGCTCAAGATTTAGCAACACCTTGTCCATTGTCAAGATGAATACGTACCATTCCATGGGACAAGGGCGACCACTCCAAACAAATAAAACGCAACTTTTGTGAGGACCGACAAGGCGGGCGCAGGGCTGTCGCCTCCCACCAAACTACTCATGCCCGACGACGAACGTCAATCTCCGATAGCACCGTAGGGCACCATTAGCCACACTCGAATAGGAACAGATTTTAGGCCTAGATTGTCGAGCTGAAGAGACAGGGGCTCAAACCAGGAGGACGCAGGAGGGGCAACATGCGCAGGCCACACCACACCAGTCGAGGGAGAGTCGAGGATCGTTGTTCAGTTTTCTTTTTCGCTTCCGAACACTTGATGGCAAGAGCTATCGTGGTTAAGAGCAAGTCACACGCAATAATCGAAAACCCGTTTTCCGCCAGGCCGGTGACTGTACTGTCCCAGTTGGGAGGAGTGTACCGCGCTCCGAGTCAGCGTGCGGGCAGCATAGCCGAGCGATAGAAATTCTCAGAAATTCGCGGAAAATTTGGACGTGTTTCGGACGATCAGCGACCGTGTTGTATGACTCGGGCAAGATGACTGGCGGCTGAGGTACGCGGACGGCAAAGACAAAAGATGGGAAGACGCATCAGGAGAAAAAACGGGCTCAAACGCTTCAGTTATTGAAGTGATCGAGCGATTGAGACCCGTGCTCAAAAATTGAAGGAATTGAGCCAGGCTCCTGCCTAAGGCACACAGGGCGCGGTCGGCTGACCATGGTGACGCCATCGGCCGGTTAGTCATACAAAATCACCGTGATAGTGATCGATATCTTGCGGCACAATGAACAAAAGCGGCATGTATTGTTTCCATTCATTAGAAATATTAAACTACATGTATAGTACTCAACCACTACGGTGTCTGGCGTGATGCGGGTACGAGAACAGGCACCTCGCGCTCCTGTTCGTGCAGGCTTGAGTTCTTGGGCGCCAGGAAAAGCGCAATACTGCAAGCAAGGTGTCGAAGGAGCGCGTCGGGCGAGGGTGGAAGGCGGGACCACAGGATGGAAAGCCGCAGCGCAGAGGCGCGACGGGGTCGTCGATGTGTGGGCGGCAGCTGACGCTCGCGGGGTTAGATCCCGGCATGGAGGGCCTTGCAGGGGTCGCGAAGGTGGGCTTATGGGTATGGGATGTGCGGTAGCCGGCATCATTCAGGCGTGGCTCGAAAGCGGGTCTGGTAAGTGTGCACCTCACCCTGGACGTCGGGTAGCGGGTGTGAGTGTTAGGCCCGCGGGTCGCGGATGAGCGTAATCCCTGGGTAGTAAGACCCGCAGGGGCTCCCCACGCAGCCGTATGAGAGTGCGGGCAAACAAGGCGGGAGCTTTCGGCACCGGGGGGTGGAGTGCAGAGGCGGGTTGGCGAGCGCGGGCGTGCGCACGAGGCAGCGCGTGAGAGGGTGAGAAGGCGCGTGTGCGGCTGAGGGGGACCAAGGAACGCGGGAGGTCATGGGCGACGACGGGGAGACGAAAGCGTGCGTAGTGGCAATCGCGCGGACCCGGGCAAGTGAGCACCGGGTGTGCACGAGCGAGTACAAGAGCGTATGCGCCCGAGTCAAGGGCGACCGAAGACGCAGGTGCGTAGAAGCGGGCAGAGGAACGCGAGCACGGGTGTACGATTGCTTGGTTAACGGCGGTCGTCACGCGCCGCGCCGTTCCCGTTCGCGCACACGATCGCCCGGTACTCGCGGTGTTTGTGCTAGCGCTCCTAGTCTCGCCCGCGTTCTTGTTTGTCCGTGTTCGCAATATGCATGCCCGGAGCAGAGGCCGAATTGAGCGGGATGATAGGCTGGCTGAAAGCGTGATCCGTGCTCGTGAAAGCTGGAGACGAGCAGACGGCGGGCGAAGCCAAAGCGGAGGCAGTGAAGAGAGGGGAAGAGCGTGGATGGCATGGAGGGGTCTGAGTGGTTTGGCTGGGCACGGACGTGCAGTTTGGAGGTGGTAGCGGCTGGACGTGCACCTGCAGAAGCGGGTGCGACAGGCTTGGACCGGCGCCGACTCGAGCGCGTTCAGGCCTGGCGCGCGCACTAGGATCCTACACAGCTGGAGGGTGGACATGAAGAGCGGTGACGGGTGGGTGTCGGACCTGAGATCTCGGCAGTTGTGACGACAGGCTCAATATGGTCGTTATCTCGCGGAAGCCGTCGGACCCGCACTGCTTTGAACCGGCGACGGGCGCCACGTCAGGCAAGACGCTACAGTAGTGCGATAGGCGGTGGGCCGGGCGGAGCCCCGCCAGAGTCGACATCTGCGTTGAAAGACATGTTCGAGCCAAGAGTGGGCGTAGCGTTGCGCGAGGCGGGTGGCGAGGACGGGTTTCCGGCCAAGCTCGAGCGCATGTACAAAACGAGCGCTGCCTGCTCGAACGGCCAAGATCAAGCCCGAAGCCGGCATGGTCTTGCCACGTTTAGGCGGGAGCTGGAAGAGCTGGACGCGATGGGGCCCGGACCCGGGGAAGCAAGCAACAGGGCGTGCAAGAGCAGATGCGCCCACGCAGGTGAGTGAAACGGGCGCACGAACGCAAGCACGGGTGTAGGCAAGACCAAGGGCGAGAGAAATGGTGAGCGACGGAGTTGAGGTGCCAAACGGAGTGGCATACCTGGGACACGCTTGGGGAGAAGCGAAGGTAAAGGGGGTGCTCCGGGCAGCTGTACAGCGCCTCGCAAGGGAGCAAATCCCCGCCAACGCCCGCTCAGGACAACTGTACAGCGTCTCGGGGAGACGCGACGCTGGCAAAAGAAAGAAAAACGGAGACGGTGTGGTGGGTGTCTGCTGGAAAGGGATGATGTGAACATGAAACCTCGACAAAGATCACGTGCGATAGGGCGTTCATTTTCGCTTATGTCATTCGTACTTTCGAGCAAGGCAATAAATATGGTGTACTGGTGCGTAAATACAGTTCAGAGTGACTCGGAAACCCCAGCATCGATAGGTGGCATACTAGGATACTCCTTCTCAAATTCCGGGTGGTTTGAGCTTCCAACAATATTGCAGGTTAACGGCTCTTAGATGGATTTTGAAGCTCACTTGCTTGTTGAGACTTGCCTACTGATTGAGAAAGCTAATCTCAAACTCGAGACTGCCGAACTGGATCAAGTGCGAGACACTGTGCGATGTGTTCAGCAATATCAGCCATCACCACGCAGAGACGCACTCAAACCAGGGCCATCATTTGCAGGCAAGCCGATTATCTCGTCTCAAATGCGGGGGCAGCCGCGGTGAGTTGGTCTGCTGAGCGGGACCTCAGATCACATGGGAGTTGTGGAGCCAGCTCAATGTGTGAGAATAGTTGATTAACCAAATGATGCATATACCCAGAAGTTGACCGGTGATGAGGATGTAAGATAGGAATTACATAAATATGGTTTCTCTGCAGCTTAGACTCCACCAACCACTCCTATTCCCCTCTGTACACCTGAAATGGCGGATGCTTTGCGGTCCAACCGTAGGTCGCAACATCACAATGGTCAGCGCCGGTCGCAATCACTGGCGCCACCACGAGGTTTGTCCCATCTGGAATTTTTGCGTCTGTTACAGACATTAAATATTTGACTAGCAAGCAAACGCAGGCGCGACGATAGCCAGTCTGGTGCACGCTCAGCCATGACCTCACTCGCACCAACGCCAACTACATCAGCCAGTGTATCACCACAACCACCTTCCTTTTTAGAGCTGCCTCCTTCGGGGGCGGGATCGGCTGCATCATCTGCTAATTCATCTCCTCGCTTGCTACCTGTACTCCCGGGGCATGAAATGCCTCCGGATGAGGACTTTGGCCTGGTGTGTGCCTCCCCTGAACACTCAATATGTAATGCTGATAGAGCTTTTTAAGGCTACAGATGAGGAAATAGTCCCCGGGGGTTCTACGCTCACTGGCCAGCAAAAGAAGCAACAGAGGCGCAGGGCTGAAAGGAAACGGCGTAAAAGAAGTGATTGTATCAACCCTTGTCATACAGGAAACTGACCAATACACACCCAGGAATCCGGAACGCTCTTTTGCTGCTTCAGTTTGGTTGTGCGCATCATGAAGTTGCAGATCTCGAAAAGTGGTCCCCGGCAAGGCTATTGGCCAAGGCACGGGAACTCACTGGCCACCAATCGATTTCGATAGATGGGAACATCTGGTTTATCAATTTGGACGAGCGTGTCCGTAGCCGTGGTGGTTTCGACCCTGCCAAATGGAAGGGTCGAAACCCCGATCTCTCCGAAGAACGTTTGAAGTCCGAGCGATGGACGTTACTCAATCGAGGCATAATTTATGGTTACCGAATGAATGCCGGCAAGAAGATCCTTGTATTTGCAGCTCGATTTCAACCCTACGAGCACATGACAACAGATGAGGTCGAGGAAATGGAATTTATCGCATACCATTTCGCAATGCTCGAACGCCTATTCAGAAAGGTTGACAACGGATCCATGCGAGGTATTAGCTACTCTGTTAAATTTGTGTTAATGCACTGATTGTTCTCACAGGGGGTTTGATGTTTGCGGAGGGCTGGAGAGCGGGCTACGAGGTTCTCCATCGTCTTGGACTTTATGTGCTCAACCGAAGTGGCAATGGCACTCCAGAGGAGTATGCACGGTTTATTTTGGACATGGAACGTGTTTCCGTGAGTATGTGATTGCTCGACAACACCATCCTAAATATTAGATAGAACATATATGCCAAACGTTACCAGGCCCTTGCACCTCGCCAGCACCTTGAATCACGGAATTTCATGGAGGAGAGTAGCTTGCCTCGTTTTGGGACCTCTGAGGTCGACGATCAGGTGTGTTTGATTGCATTATCCCAGCGCATATAGCTTACGGACACCTAGGGTGCATCTGAGGCATTCGGGAGCAACCTAACGGTCACTTGGGGTGACTTTTGGAATGTTTGTCATTGCGACGACGATACCTCACCTCGTGCTGCCGGCCTGTGGTTGAACACCGACAATCATGGCAACCTGATCTGGGATCCAAAGCGTATTCGAGAAGCAGTCCAGGGTGGACTGTTTGCCCTGCCCGAGTATAAGCTAGCAATCGACTTTGGGGCTTGTCCTGGTGTTGTAGATGTGATGTGGAGTAGTGTCACCGACCTACATGCTACCACTCGTTCTATCACGGAGCCTGGATTTCGTAGGATCGGCTCATCCATCCAGGTACCCAAGTCGACAGCTGACGCAAAGCGAAATATGGCCGAAATGGACCCGAAGGATCGGCCTATTGCAGGGTTGGAGATTCGCAAGCTCGAATTAGAGTTGCAGCTGTAAAAGTGGTG
Organism: Ceratobasidium sp. UAMH 11750; assembly: GCA_019677335.1. Taxonomy (NCBI): domain Eukaryota; kingdom Fungi; phylum Basidiomycota; class Agaricomycetes; order Cantharellales; family Ceratobasidiaceae; genus Ceratobasidium; species Ceratobasidium sp. UAMH 11750. Next base: position 4,810 of record WSLM01000840.1, on the reverse strand, counting down.
ATTTAGTTTTTGAGGAATCCTATCGTTGTGTTGTTTCTTTTGTAACTACCAAGCTTCATATATCACTTAGACTTGATGCAAAAACAGGATTCGATTAACATGTAGCAAATATACAAATAGCAGGCAAGCACCAAGAATATATTCCCTTCTGACCTTGTCTTTGTTTCCCTCCGTCACCACTCCTCCACCCGTCTTCCCTTTTTCCGCCTTTGCCACTGGCACCACAATAACCACCACGCAATCCTTCATCTCCGGCTTCGCTACCTTTGCTTCCCCCGAGAGTACTTGAGAAGGGCCAGGACGCGTGGTCATGTCCAATGACCTCGCAAAGTAAAGGCAGAAAAAAAGGCTAAATACTCACCTTGCAGCCCACCCAAATCAGGCAGATTGTGGTCGCCCGCATCCACCCAATCCAACGGCGCACCTCCACCCGTAACACCCTCCGCCACCTCTGCTCCTGCCGAAACCTCGACACTCGGCACCTCTCCAATATCCGCCTACGCGAGCTCGGTCTTGTCCGCAACCTCGACGGCCGCATCTTCTGGGTGGGCAGTCAGCTGTACAGCAACCCACTCTTGGCTCTCGGTCGTCTCGGCTGGCGCATCGAGTTCGCTCTCTTGCATGAAATGGTAACCTGCACCTGACATGCTCGCGGTGATCGGCAAGCCGAGGTCGGTCGCGATGATTTCGGGGTCGACTTCGGGTTTTGGTTCCGGTTCCGGGTCTGCAGAGGGTTCGATGGGTTCGGTGTCGGGGAGGGCAGTCGCGTCGAGAGGGATATCGATGTCTGGAATGGGAGTTGGGGTGCGAGGAGCAACAAACTGGGAAGTGATTTCGATAAGGCGGGCGTCTGTTTGCCGGAATTGGTCAGTTGGACAGGAACGGTAATTGGATTAGCGCACTCACACTCGACGTCTTCCCAGCTCCCTGCGCCGCTCAAAAAACCCTTTACGATTTCCTCGACGTGGCCGAGAGGATGGCGTTTCGTTCGGGCTCAGAGATGGAAAGATCTGTGGGGTGGCGTGGGTTGCGGAGAACTAGGAAAGAAATGAGCGAAGTATGCGGGGGAATAGGGAGGCCTAACGACTCGGATCAGCCCCAAATTATATCAATCTGAGAAGATTATATACCTCGGCGTGCTGAGCGGCCTCGGAAACACGGCGGTCGTGTTCCTTTTGCAGTTCGGCGTGCTCCTGTGCGCGAGTGCGACGGAGACCAGCCCCGAGAGTCTGGATAGCATTGGATCAGACGCGTCACGTATCCAGGCACGGAAACACGAACCTCGGCCGTCTTCTTGATGCTCTCCAACTCTTTGATGGTCCCTGCAAGAACCGGCAGACTGGTGATGGCCGCCTTTTGGTCGTCGTTGAGCTTTTCCTCCGACTTGCACTCGTTCACGCGTCGCTAAATGATGGCGTATTAGTAAACGAAAAATAATGAATCGTGTGCGCACTGCTTTCTTCACCAACGCCTTGTAACGCTTGGCGATTGCCTCGACGACCACACTCTTCTCCTGCTCCGCTGTCTTTCCGTCCTTGGCTTCGGTGTTGTTGCCAGTGTCGGGGGCGCTTGAGGCAGGTACAGGGTTCGCCAACAGAGCGGGATCGACCTTGCCCGCTCTGATATCGTCGGTATCGTGCGCATGATCGGTCAAGGCAGTCTCGTGCGCCGATGCAGCCAAATTCTTGAACTGATTTTTGCGCTTTTTCTTTTGCTGACTTTTGCTCACGGGGACAGGCGGAGGCGGGGAAGGGTTGGGGCGGTGGCGAGGGGTGTGCTGCGGTGGAGTCTGCGTTTGCCATCGTACTGTGTTTGGGTTAGTCGGATACGCTGTGCTGTTCAAGCGACTTACAGCCCTGTCTCTGGTGGTTTGATGATCCTCTGGGCGCAAATCTTCCTGTCCGCTCACGTGCTCAGGGTCTGTGCCATCTACAACTCGCATCCGCCTCCAGGTTCAACCTTCGTTGGAGAGCCGATACCAACTCTATGTGAGATTATGAAATATAGGTCAAAAGCAGAAGGCAACGATGTTGAGGGGATTCGGGGCGGATGACAAGAACGCATCTTTGCGCCTGGGTTCCGGCCTTCGGGCGAAGACGGCGCAAGATGGAGCTGAGTCAGCTCAGCGCTAGCTGGGCGGGCTCGCCCGGTGAGCTCGGTTATAGTCGTCGGCGCACCACTTGGTATCGCCGATGGCTGGGAACCCGAGTTCCTCCAATATCCCGTAGCTGTTCACGTCAACGGAATTGCGGAGCTGCAGTGCCAGTGTTCCTGCAGTGGTTTCGGGCCCGACAAAGATGAGGGCGCTGATCTGAATGAGAGCAGGTTGTTAACAGTTGTGACATCAATCATAGCGCTCACATGGTGACCCGAGGGAATCTAAGGCTACACTCGGTGTCAGATCACGAGACGAAAGCATGCACGGCGAATGCCGCCAGCGAGGGTCTTGCAAACCTCGCCGTTGGACTCGGGCTTGACGCGGTTGGCACCCGGATCGGCGCCTCCTGGAGGACAGGTTAGCAAGGGAGGAGAAAAAGAAGGAAATAAACGAGGAGCATTACGTACAAAATGAGTGGGCTTGGTGCTGCCGCACGAGCCCGAACAGACCGCCAGTGTTCGATAAGGGCGAAAATGAAATGATTATAGTCGTGATTGTGATAAAAGTTAGCTGCGACAATCGATCACATGGTCCAACCGATCAGCATCAGATCGAATCAATACGAGAAGATTACTCACTGCTGAGCGGCCTCAGAAACACGGCGGTCGTGCTCTTTTGGTAGTTCCGAGAGTCTGGATACGGCGGGATCAGACGCGTCACGTATCCAGGCACGGAAACACGAACCTCGACCCCCCGCCAACCGTCCTGCGTGCCTTCGTTGAATTTGTCCTGTTTGCTGTCTTGTTCTACCTGCACACGGCGTACGAGCCGATGCAGTCCTCTCTGACCCCGCAGACTGCCGAGACTTCGCTGCTCATGCTGGCAACCGCGACCACTTCGGCCTGACTCTCAGCTCCGAAAGCGAAATACGTCACCTTCAACCCCTCTTCTGCTCCCCTAAGCAGGGCCCAGATCCCCGCACCTTCGATCGCCGGCCCTTCCACTTCTGCTGCTGTCGCAGACAAGCCCGCACGCACTGAGCCGTTGTCTTTGTCTGAGGCCGGTGCACGCCGTAAGAGTTTGGCTCTCTTCTTGATGTTCCCTAACTCTTTGACCGCCTTTCGGTCATTGTTGAGCTTTCCCTCCGATCCGTACTCGTCCACGCGTTGCTAGATGAATAACGTATTAGCAAACAAAATGCCAGTTAATCGCCATCTGCGCACCGCTTTCTTTGCCAACACCTGGTGACTCTATCTCGATAACTACACTCTTCGCGTGCTCCGTTACTTCTACGTCTTCGACTTCAGTGTTGCCACCAGCGCCGAGGGCGCTCGAGCTCGGATGGACGGGCGGAGGGGCGCAGGGAACGATGCAGGGAAGGGTTGGGGCGTTGGCGAGGGGTGTGCGTGTGGGTGGAGTCGGTATTTGCCATCGTACTGTGGCTGAATTAGTCAAATAAGCCATGTTTCTTGAGCCGCTTACGGTGCTGTCCCCGGTAGTTTGTTTCTGGGCCATCAATCCCCTCGGCGGCTTTGGTGTGGCCACCAGTGTCGGGTGCTTGAGCTGGGTGCGGGATTCACCGACAGCGTGGGATCGACTTGACTCTAGTTGCCATGTGCAGTCGGCTAAGGCAGCCATGTGCGCCGACTTTTGATTTGGGGAGCAAAAATGTGAACGAGTGGCAAGAGAATCCAGACTATGTAAAAACATACCAAGGTGAGCCAAATCCAACTTGACACAAAACAATGCACTTCGGATATGGTTGATATTTGCCATAGATTCACCCCAGTCAAATCACAAAGAGTCACTAAAATGTAACAAGAGGAAGAGAACGGGAGGGTCAGGAAGATCGGAGGATTGGGAGGACCGGGAGGAAAGTCTGGTTGGCCTAAGCGCCGGATCTTCCCCCGACCCACAAACCCGGATTTAATTAATCTGGCTGCCCAGGTACGTTAGGATGAACCTAAGGAAATTGTCTACTTGAAACCTCACTGCTTTTTGTGGTGTGGCTGGCTCTGCTGGGTTCACTGGGTACGAGTATGTATGGCGCCATCGTGGCCTGCAGCTCAAGCTTCGGTAGACATATGGGTTCTGGGGATAAAATGAGGCTTGTAATGCGTCGCGCCTATTAGGTGCCCACCAAGTTCTCGACACTATATTTTATTGCTACCATCCATAACTTATATACCATTTAGTTAGATGTCACCAGTTACAAATAGAGCCATGTTGTTGAAATCCACTTTAAGCCTTGTGTGTACAGATTAGGTAGTGTTCATCCCGTTTTGCATGAAAATCCTTTTTTTGCCCTTAACACGCACCACAACCGCTGTTCTTATCCTGCACAAAATCCTCACCCAATGTCGTTCAACGCGCCTCCCAGGGCATTCCCTGGTCGTGGTAGATGTACGCACTGCCCTGCCAGTGATGTTTGCGCCCTCTTTGTTTGCTCAGTTCCCCAGGTATGGAGTTGTATACATTGGCTGAAGTATAAGCTAACAAGATTTCAGATTGTTTCTCCCAATACTCCCTGTGATGCCTGTACACACATCTGCAAACTGCGCCGGGCTCCAGAGAGGCTCCTGGAGCCCTGGGAGTCTCAGAGCCTTCAACCTTGTTGGGGGAGCCGCTCCCGGGAGGCTCTGGAGTTAGCTCAGGGCCTATTGCCAATCCTGCTGGACGTATGCTACAACACCCATCAGCAGTACAGCTAAC
>WSLM01000839.1:0-12058 GCA_019677335.1 Ceratobasidium sp. UAMH 11750 | reverse complement strand
AAGTACTCCTTCAATGGGGTTGTTTTTTGGACGTTCTCTTGCTCTTCTTATATATCTTGTCCCGCTTTTGTTTGGTCTTGCTAGTTGCCGGTAAGGCTATGTCGCTCTGCTGTTCCCATTGGCCTGGCATTGGGGCAGAGTCATCTCGTGAAAGCAAGTCATTGAGCAAGTCATTCATTCCAGCGAACTTTTCGATGGACTTCCAGGAATCTTCCGACGGGTCATACCCTGTCCATCGGATTAGGTACTGCGGCTTCTCGCCATTCACCCGCCAATCCAGTATTTGTTCCACGTTGTATTCTTCTTCTCCTGATTCCGTAATAATAGGGGCCATTTTCGGCTGTATCCTATCGAAGTCGGTGTCTGGTGTCACTGGTGACAGGAGTCCTATATGAAAAACGTTGTGGATTTTCATAGACTGTGGGAGTTCTAACCGGTAAGCGTGTGAAGATATCTTTTCCGTAATGGTAAAGGGACCACCGCTTCGGTTGTCTAGCTTCTTTGATGGTCACTTTGACTTTATGTTAGTGAGGGATAACCAAACTTTCTGTCCTACTTCGAGCTCTTTAGTTGGTTTGGTCTCTTCCCTTCGTGTTTCCATAGAGGCTTTGGCTTCGTCCCATATTCGCTGCATGGAGAGTGCTTTGGATACAGCTATCGGACTTTCTCCGTTACCCTCTGGATCCGGCTTTGGCTCGTTCACCCAATCCGGGTCCAGCCCGTATACTACTTGAAAGGCTGATAGTCCAGTGGCCTGATTCTTGTGGTTGTTATGGCAGAATTCGGCTATGGGTAGCCAGTCCGCCCAATCGTTTTGTTGGTATCCGCAGAAGGTTCTAAGGTATCCTTCTACCCACTGGTTTGTTCTCTCGGATAGCCCGTCAGTCTGGGGGTGGTAGGCCATGGAGAAGCTCAGCTGTATTCCAAGTTTCTTATACAGGGTCCTGATGAAATTGTTATTAAAGACCCTGCCTCGGTCCAATACCGTTGATTTTGGGGTACCCTGTAGCCTCCATACTTCCCTAATGAATAGTTCCGCCATCTCCTTGGCGGAGATTGTTTCTTGGCAGGGTATGAAGTGTGCTTGTCTCGAGAAGCGGTCCACTACCGTCAGGATACTGTCGTATCCCCTTGATGGGGGTAGTTTCATGATAAGGTTGTATTCAATAGCTTTCCAGGGCTTGTTCGGGATGTCCAACGGCTTCTGTTGGGCTGTGGTGTTGTGGGGCTTGGCTCTCCCGCAGACTCGGCAGGAATCGACAAATCGGTTCACCTGGGCTTTCATTCCCGGCCAGTAGTATCCTTTCTTCACCAAGTCCAGGGTTCGGGCCTGGCCCTGGTGACCGGCGATTTTGGAGTCGTGGTAGGTTTCTAGTAGATTCCTTCTTATGTCCTTGTCCTCTGGTACGTATATTCGTCCCTTGTACCATAGGAGATCCTCTCTCCATTCGTACTTATCAAACTGTTTCCTGACTGAAGGGGGGAGTTGATTCTTGTTCTGGGTGCTGGAGATCAATTCTGTTAACGAGGGATCCTCAATGCGCTCGCCACTAACCTGCGTATCAAGCCCATGGGAGACCACAAGCCCCTTGCAGTCCAGCCCTCATGTTTTGACCTGCTACATGCATGCTCCCTAGCTGTGAGCACACTCCTTGCCAACCCCTTGTGTGCTGCTGGAACGGCTCGCCACCCAACCAATGTCTACACATTGAGGATCTTGTGAGGACGTGCTATGCTAACCCTGGATTGGCACAATCATCATGTCGCCCTGCCTACCCAGCTTTTCTGCCCTTCCTTCATTGTGTACGCCTGCTGCAGCACCCAGAGGGCCTTTGCAAGGATGGCAACCCTCGTGCCTGAGTCCTGCACTGTTGCTCGCATCCACTCAGAGATCGATGCTGTCCCTTGCCCTCCCAACCTTGAAGTACCACCCGGTTATGACAAATTTGGCATGTGTACCTCAACGCCACAAGCAGTTGGCGAGTTGGAAGAGCTGCATAACAGTGGTGCAGCTGGATACCCAAGTGTGCCCCGACGAGAGGCCTGGTGCGAGTCGCATTGGGGCCCTTGTGTGCACACTCGCCCAGTGCACATCACAGCTGTTTGGGTCCTTGGATCACACCGCCCCTCGTGTTTCTTGGCCCTTTGGACCTTCTTGCCCAATTCTGGATTTATTTTGTATGTAACATGTTGAATTGTAACTTTGAATGAATGCACTTTTTGGCACATCCTATGGATCATTGAGCAGGTTGAGCCAGAGCCATCACTGGTCACCTAGCCCATTTGCTTAGCTGCCGCCACCTCAATCCATTGATGTTTAGCTGGCTCGCAATGATCGATATCATTAACCACCTTCCCCTCTCCTGACTTACCTTCTTGACAGCATCAAAGAGTTGTTTTGTGACCTGGATTGAAGAACCCCAGCAAGTTAAGCCCAGTTTTGAACGTGATGTTGCAGTTGCATGATGATCATGTCTGCCCTGCCACATGAGGAACGCAGGGCCAGCTGTCTTTCCAAAGTCAGCTGCAATGCCATAGTCTGCCCAGAAGAAACAACTGCCCTCATGCGCAGTGAGTTCCTTGTTGTCATCCTCAATCAGTTGGCCTGACTCTGTGTGAGATGTCAGCCAGATCCCAGCTGTTACATACTCATGACTACTCCCAACTGCTCCCAATTGCTCGGGAGCCCTGGATCTCCTGAGCATGTGTTGCTCAGGAGACCTCTGGAGCAATCGTGACCAATCATAAGCACGTAAGCTAGGCGCCATGATAGAGATCACTCATGAGTTGCAGTTGATTTGGCAGAGTGGTCACTTGGTATTGTTTAAGGTTGACGTGTTTTCTTATATGTTATCATATATGTTATCCTATATAGTTGACAGCTAGGAGTGGTTGTGACCTAGACTTGTCATCTTGTCTATTCTGTTCTTGTCTGAAATATTATTCTACTTTTACTCTTTACTTTTGCATGATCAACTGTCTCATCAGCATTGATAGGCATGCATCAGGCCAAGTTCCTGACAATAGCAACTCTTACTTACCTGTATTGGGCAGAGCACAACCATGAGAATATATCGCTGGATGCTTCTTTGAGGACCAGAATTTGTATAATTGTCTGATTTCCAGTTTTCCAGATGTATATGAATTCTGGCTTCCAACTGTTATTGGATCATATATACATTTGTATGGCAGTACATTGTAGTGTACGCAAGTTACATATACAGAGCACATCAAGAATTAAGATAAATGAATCATTGCCTACACAAACAAACAAAAGATTTCTGAACAAACAAGCTAATTTTGTTACAATCAAACCAGAGAATGTGGAGCCCCCATAATCAGATAAGAATAGCTGACTTCTGGGCTAGGTAGTAGATCAATCAGATTGTGTGGCTAGTCATTGATCAGATCATGCAGCTGATCATCGATTACATATTCGACAACCTGTGTGACAATTGGGCCAAATCTGGCTGGAGGGGTTGGAAATTCCAGACCCAATGGCAACCCAGTACCATGGAGATGGTTCTGGTTGATGAAGTTCCAGATAAAACTAGGTACTGGACGAGTGGGAGGAGTGGGAGGAGTGTATATGGCAGATGCCGCAGAATTGGATCACTGGAAGTCTGATAGGGGAATCTGGATATTGATATCATAGTGTTTGGATATAATCATGCGGAGCAGGGAATGGACACAGATTCCGAATGATGGCCCATACCAGACTCAGGCTACAAATGGCATAGACAGAACCAGTGTACCGGTTTGTTCATGAACAATGTTCTTGTCCTGATTCTGCGGTTTGACATTCACAGAAGCTGATGGCCAGATTGCAAGAACCCAGCCTTTTTGGGTGTAAAACTTCAGGCCCCAGCATAGTAATCCTAGCAATATTATGCTCATAGCAGCAATAAATAGCCAGAAAAACGGTTGATGTGTCACACTAAGTGAAACTGAGTAAGTAGTGCCAGGGTTTGGAGTTTGGGTGGGAATAGGAGCGTTCATGGATGCTGGTTAAGGGGTGCTGATCACAAGTGTCCTGGTATGTAGGAGAAGATGCACTGATGATAGAGTGAAAAGCAATGAACCCAGGCCTGTTTTATATACCCAGTTTGTATACAGAGCTTATTTGACAGCTATTATTGAATTCCGAAAGTTTCGTCCAGCCTTGAATTGAGTTCCCTTTGAACCTACGGCAATTGATTAGCTGTGTTTCATCTTATTGCTTCCATGACATGGTAAACACCAACTAAATTATATTGGATGTACAACATGTAATATTTTGAACGACTACACACCAATGGGCTGTCATGGACAAGTATGCGGGCCTGTAAATAGCATTGATGTCATTAGATAATTGGGATGGGGTGTGTGTCAACACAATCTATAACGGTGCCACCAACAAGGGAAAAGATCAGTTGTCAGGAAGTGTGGCACCTTGATCAAAATCAGAATGGTGGAATGGGCTAGAATGGCTGAGGCTGTATCTATATGCAAGGGAAACCAATACTGTAAAAACACTGAAGGAAGGTGAGATTGAAGTCGAGTGTAAATGAGGATGAATGCGCAGTGATGGAGCTTAAAATGTGGTAAGTAAAACAGGGTAGTATATGATCTGCATGTCAGACTCAAACTAGATCAGCAGCAAGGCCCAGAGTGCCATTGATACTGACCCAAAAAGAGTATTGTGGCTCGCCATCGGTGTGGCACCTATCAGGAACAATAATCCAGACAGTCAGTGCTGATGTGTACTGCGGTATCAGTGTTACTAAGATAGTGACACAAGCAATGGACACACAGGTACATCAAGCAAACATACATGGGATTAGCGTCTGTGTTGGTCTGAATGCATGTCTGATGGAAGATCCTCCATACGGGCAGCAGTGTCCTCCCAAAAAGTTGGAACGCATATACAACTGCCATATTAATGGATGTATGTAACAGTATGATTTACTTCAAATACATCACATTTTGAACCTGGATTACATTTATCTTTTTACAGATGCTACAAACCTACTTTACAGGATTTGAAATGCCTGCAGAAACAACTACAGAACTAATTGCAACTAGCAATGCAATCACGTATGCATTTGATGCCAGTAAAAGCCAGTTAATTGTACACACTAGAAAAAATAATTAATTGTATGAGCTGGTATGGTTGTTGCAGTCATATCTGATAGTTGACACAAATCTACCATTTACTTTTTTCTTATGAACATGGGATTTTGGGTGATAAACAGAGTGCAATGTACTTGTGGGAATGGAAGTTGGTAGTGGGTTTGTTTTTAATTGCGTGATTGCCAATCGGATGGGCAGGTGGATTTGCTCAATGGAGCGCCAAGTGGGTTACCGAATCATAATTGCAGATGGCAGGTCAGATACGCGTTTATATCATTAGTCAGCGAGCATGTTCGCTTGGTCATAAAGTGTAGATGAACATACAATGGGTGAGACCATGAACAGAGGGCACAGTTGGATATGGTGATTACAACAGATGGTGTATGAAATGATTGTTGAAATGTACAGTGCTCAACAAAATTGATCATAAAAAACGTCCATCACTCATGGGACCTTTGTATATCATCATCCCTATGCTTATGTATGTTGTAGCCTTGCTTCTTGGCTACATTCTGACAGTAGTCTGGTGCTGTTTGGTTCTGTTGTCATTGAGATATGGGCTTATTAGTCATAGAGTTTTTATGATCAATTTTGTGGAGGGTACATTCAAAAACACAAGTCATACATATTCAGTACTTTGGCACTTGTCCCTTGGCCTTGATCACAGCTGCCATTCTACTAGGCTGCTCTTGATTAGATCTTGACACTCAGCTTCTGTGATTGCCTCCCACTTGTCCTGCACCCACTCCCACAACTCCAACATTCCACCAGGTGGATGCTCATACTCTCCAAGGGCACGCTTCAACTGGGACCACAGGTTCTCAATTGGATTGAGATCAGGGGCATATGATGGCCACTCCAGCACCTCAAACCCATGGTCCCTAAGCCAGTTCTTGGTCAAAGCGGCCTTGTGGCTGGGGGCATTATCGTGTTGGAAGATGATGTTGCCCACCTCCTGCCCATACCACTCCAGTGTTCCAATCAGCTCATCCTCCAAAACCTCCACATAGACCTCCTTTGTCATGTTCACCTCCAACTTGGTCAAATGCCCCACTCCTTCCCACCCAAAGCAGCCCCAAAGCATGATAGACCCTCCACCTGAGTGGGCAGTTGGCTTTGTCAAGCACACTGTGAGGCCTTCTGCTGGTTTTTTCCATGCCCACTGCCTCCCATCAGACCCCAAGCGGTCTGATTCTACTCTCATCTGACCATAAAACCTTCTTCCAGTCCTCCACCATCAAGTGGATATGTGCCTTTGCAAATTTGAGCCGCTCCCTGCAGACCTCCTCCGGCAAGAGTGGCTTAGAATCTTTGGTTACAGCCTCCAGACCCTCTGAGTGAAGTGTCCTGTGCACAGTCTCCCCACTGACAGAGACACCAGTGATGCCTTGGAGCTCAGCCGCAAGTTTAGCAGTAGAGGTGGAGTGAGCATTGGTTGCAACATGGGTGAGATGGCAGGCAGCAGTGTCAGAAAGTTTCTTTGGACAACCAGCAGCATGATAGGGGAGGTTGGGATGATGAATGTTGCGGAGTTTGGAGATGCGACCTCTGCTGACAGCAGTCTCAGAGTGGATTTGAGCATGGGATAGCCCAGCATCAAGCTTGGAGAGGACAGCATCTGCTTTAGATTGGGAGAGGACTCTAGGCATGATGAGTGGGGATGGTGAGGGAGTGAAGGCCCCAGGGGGGTAGATATAGGCCTGAGAGAGTGAATAAGGTCATTGGTGATGTCATAACTGCATCATACAATGATGCAATGCCATGACATGATGTCAGAATGAGGTCACCACAAAATTGATCGTAAAAACTCTATGACTATTTGGCCCATATCTCCATGGCAACAGAACCAAACAACCCCAAATCACTGTCAAATTGTAGCCAAGAAGCCAGGCTACAACATACAGAAACTATAGCTCACATAAGCATAGGGATGATGATATACAACGGTCCCATGAGTGATGGAGGTTTTTTACGATCAATTTTGTGGAGCACTGTAAATACTGATGGTGGGGTTGTGTGTGGACACAAGCTATAACAAATGCATAGCTGCTTCCAATGACCAAAGGCTGTGACAATTTAGAATGCTCACTTCAGGAACCCAAAGCAGGTTTGTTTTGAGTCAGTCATAATCATTTAGTTCAACATATACTGATTCGCGTGTATGGATGTCAATAGATATGCCTATGAGCCACCAGTATGTGATGTGGGTGTTTGGATCTCAAGGACATTTGGCACGCTCTGTGCATGAGACCTGCTGGCATGAACAGACAACACCACAGGCATACATGGCACTTGAAGGGGGTTGACCCTCTTCTTTTTCCTTGGCTGGTACTTGTCAGACATCAAAGAAAGTGCAGAAGGGGTGCTTGACAACGAGAGCAAGTGAGAGGGTGAGTTCCTTGCATTATAATTGGGCTTGCATTTCATGTTGATTCTCTCCCCAATCACAGATGCAAATAATGCACATACACATTGCACTCAACTGTAGTGCACTGACTCCCACATTGGTCACCACAGGTGCCGTCAAAGGGGCGGCAGTCTTAGCACAAACCATTGGACATGATATTCATGTGTTGATTTAATGAAGCAACCTATAAATGTATGGATTGTGATTCATGAGTACCCAAAAAAGCCTGGCCTGACCAGATTAGGCACTGGCCTGACCATATCAGGTATTGGCAGGAGCTGATTGGGCTGGGCTGGGACTTGGTGCCCACATTCAGCTGATCCCTAGCCAATACCTGATCACATCAGCCAGCTGGAACCTGGTCATCACCCGATCACAGGCTGATCACATGCCAATTAAGACCTGGACTGCCTGACCAACCCCTGGCTAATCTGGGGTGAAGTCCTGTGTAGGGGTAAGTTGGATCCCCCTTGGGTCATTGCTCACCCTCTGCTGATTAGATTGACTTGAAACTTAAATGGTAGCATACCTGGGTATATTCAACTCACTCAGAATAACTGGACAGTGTTTTAAATGCCTGGGTGGAGGTATGGAGTGGCTGCTCTCTCCCCTGAATATTTTCCAACAGGTGATTGGCCACGCTCTCCCTGGGAAAATCCTTTGATGGTATATAAAAGACATATTCAAAATGAGCAAATTTTGCTCTATTTAACGAGCTATATTTCATACATTTGTGCTGGGTTTTCAGTCTGGTCAAAATGTCTGGCAAGCCCCAATGTGAAAGTCCACACATGCTGCCCACATTTAGCTGCCTAATGGTGTGGGAGTGACCCAACAGGTGTAATACATGGGTCACATGTGGGAACAGCAGGTTCTGGCATGGGAACCCGGGACCTCTAAGCTGTTCCCATCCCCTGCCTCTTCCTGCATCGGAAGGTTCCCAGATAGTGTGGGAATTCCTGGGTGTGGGTTCCCATTACATCACTAGTGTTGACATAGAAAAGGTCATCCCATATGACAACCATGTGGGGTTGATCTTCAACACAGATTGGTATCTGGTGGTATGTTGCGCGAACATCAAATGTTGTGGCCTTGCCAGGGGGAGTGTGTGCAAGGGCAGAGAGAACAATGTCAAAAAAACACGAAGTGCAGGGGAAGTCAGAAGTGTCTATTTGCAAATTCAGGGATGTAGGCTTCTGAGGGTCCACGGAGAACAAGAAATCTTGGATAACCCAGAAGGATCCAGGTGATGAGGCTTTTTCTACAACTCCAAGGGGAACAGTTTGGAAGGGGCCTATTAGCTGAGATAAGGTATCATGAGAGAAAGGATCAGTGTATTGTCCAGCATGGAGCTCATTCTGAATGTGGGCAAGGATGATGTAGGGTTTATCTAGGGCTGATTTATGATTAGGAGGTACTAAGGTAGCCAAGCCAGGGTGTTTGGCTCTGATGTGGAAGCCTGTGCACAGACCAGGTGGGATGTCACGCTATTTACCCCAGAGGCTGAGGGTGTGGAGCTTGGTCTCCCAGGTGTTGGAGGTTAACACCATTGATATGTTAGGCAGGTCCTTGCAGGCATAGCTGTGCTCTGTTGTCAGTGGAATGGCAGAGGGAGCATAGGTGGCAGGTGTTGGGGCATGGTGCTTTAGTGCATCCTTGGAGGGTGTTGGAGGAGTCACAGAAAGTGAGGCTGTTGGTAGTTCAGTGGTTGCCAGCTCAGCACACAATGAGAGGTTGTTTGTTGTGAAGTTTGCATGTGGGGCAATCTTTGGCAAAATGGGTACCTGAGGTGCCACAGCAAAAACACCGCTCATGATGGTTGATCTCACAAGCAGTTCTAGGTTTCTTGGATGGGTGATTCAATGATGATGTAGCTCCCAAACCAGTGGCAGATGCAGTGGGGACTGAAGGCCCAGAATTGTGGGCAGGCTGTGTGGCTTTACATGAGGTGCCCAAGTCGTGGTCCTCTTGGACAATTGTATTGAAGATGTGGTCTTGCCATATGCCAGGATTAAAATTAATCTGGGTGGCTGATTGCTTGATATGGATGCAGTAAAGCATTAGGTGTGGCCAGTGTGCTTTCTGATCTCTGTGGCTGTAAATCATACTCTGGTGCTTTTTCCAAGCTTATGAGCTGTTCCCACAAGTCAAGCCATTCTTCTAACTCTATCCGCCACTTGGCTAGGACAATAGTGCCAGAAGCTCTGGCTTTGGCTAACTGGGCTGAGGATTTGGAGCTGGAAGCCAGCCCAATTGTGAGTTTGGCAAAGCACACTGTGTCTGGGGAGTGTAAGAAATTGGGGTGTAGTACATAGGCTAAGGAGAAGTATGATTTGAAACCTTTGTGCATCATGTTCTTGATGACAGGTGAGATCACTATTTGTGCTCTGTCAATGAGCATGTGCTTGGCCAGCTTGGGTCTGTGGAGCATGACTTTTGGGAGATTGTCCTCTGAGCTGTCTTGGGGGTGTGTAAGCAATGGTAATATATGTATTGTGTGTAAAGCACAGTTTGTGGGGAAAGAATTTGGACACATGTATATGATGTGGGATGGTGACAGAGCAAGATTAATTGTCAAAATGAGAGGAGTGACCACCCAGGCAAATCATTTTGAGGGGAACATCATCTGGTCTGTGGCACTTGCCTGAGGGAGGGAGCAAGGCGTGAGGAATGGTAGGGTAGGAAGGAGTAATGAAAAGGTGTGGGGAAATAGAATGTGTTGGCCTTGGGGTGCTGTGTGTGTTGGCTCTGAAGAGTGGTATTGGCCACTAGGGCAGTGTTGGCTCCAGAGAGCAGCAGGGTGTGTGATGGGTGTGTGGGTGTGGAAAAGTGACTTACCACTAGTGCTGGAGTCATGGGCTTTTTTTTGCCTTTCTTCGCCTTTTTAGACTTAGAGCTCCTGTGCTTCCTATTACTTTGTCCAGATGAGAGCATGATGCTGAGTGTGAACTGGACAAAATACAGGGGGAATAGGAGTGTGAGCACAAACATGAGCGGGATGCATCAGAGTGTGACCATGGGCTTGGTGCCAGGGTTGGGCTCCTGGTTGGGGATTTTCTGCTCCTGTGTGAATGGTGTTTCTTGTTGTCACGGTGCTGGTGTATGTGTGAGTGTGGTTTGTGGGAGCAGTGACCAGAGTTTGAACAAGATCTGTGTGTGTGTCAGTGGTTGCTCCTCTTGTTTCTGCAGTGAGGTGAGCAGGATGGCCCACAAGTCTTGTCTTTAGTGTTTTGGTGGTCACAGGAGTGATCTCCTCTGCAGGGGGATGACTGATTGTCCAGGTGGTTGAAAGACTGGCTGTGGCTGCTCTCAATGTGGATGGAGTGGTGGTTCTTATCATGATCAGTGTCTCCATGGTGTCAGTGGTGTCCTTGGTCATGGTCTTGCCAGGGGTACCATTTGTGTGCCTCCAGTTGAGTGCAGGCATTTTTGTCTTCAGCATGGAATCAGTTGAGGATTTGCTGGTCAACTGGGGGGTCCCTGTGTGGTGCCTCTGGTTGGTTTGGCTCAGGGGGCTGGCTGTCTGGACTGGGTGGAGGGGCTTGCTGGTTTTCTGGTGGCAGGGGGAGGTCTTCCAGTGGTGGTGGAGGTGGTGGTGGGGGAGGGGCATGGTCTGGGTAAACACATGGGCCATCTTGTAGTCATTTTGCACACCACCCACAAGATGGTCAGGCATGGTCACATCTGGAATGTCTGCTGCCCAAGCATGACATGGGCTTGGCATGTGTTGCACTTTAGTTTGGGGTTTTGCATGAGTGATGGGTATACAAAAGGGTGGGATTGAAGAAATGTGAGTGTGAGGGTGGTGACCATATTTGAGGTGGTTGCAAGGAGCATGTTAGAACATCTGGGGTGATGCCACATGATATCTCACCAAACACTGGGCTGCTCCTTGGATGCAGTACAGTGTGCCACAAAACCTATCGTAAAAAACTGGCAACTCTGATCACACCCTTATACAGCTTGAACCATATACTTACATAAGCTAAGGTCTTGGTCAGCAGTAGTGGTGCTTCTTGGCTACAGCTGGTACTTCGTTTGGTCCTATTTGGTTCAGTATTCATTGAGCTGTGGGTCAAACAGTCCAACAGTTTTTATGATAGGTTTTGTGGCAGTCTGGCCAGGAGACAGTGTGTGATGTGTGGGTGGGCTTCAAAGGGCCTGGATAACTTGTGCCTGTCCTTGGGCAGAGTACAGCCTAAGCCACACCCAGTGTGCAAATTGTGGCTGTGCTGCTTTCAATGCTGTGCCAGCACATGGACTGCAAGTTGGTGCCATTGGGCAACAGCAATGGCAGCCAGAGCACCAAGTAGGTTGTGCCAGCCAGCATGTCTGGGGTGGTTGTAGGGGTATTTGACCCTGCCAAGTGCAATAGAACCACTTGCGGGCTGCCAGGCACAGCACATCATGCTGGATTAGCCTTTGAGTGGAGGCAACCGGCATGCCAAACAACAATGATGCTGTGTTGCAGTGGCACTGAGCAGATGTGGGGGCAAATGGATGCTACTGTGAGATGCTCAGCCATGCTGTGCTTGCATA
>WSLM01000838.1:0-12060 GCA_019677335.1 Ceratobasidium sp. UAMH 11750 | reverse complement strand
GCAGAGACTGTGGCTGTAGTCAGGAGGAGGTTGGTACGAGAGGATTGGTCGAGTCTAGTGGTTTGGATATCTTGAATGATGGCTTCGGTCCAAACGGCAAAGTCAGGATCTACAATCAAGGGTGAGATTCATAAATACGAATGGGAGGATAAACTGACCGAATAATACATCCGCTTCGTCCACTACGATCCATTCGACTGAGGCGAGACTTAGTTTGGCCTCTCTTTGTACCTCTCGCTTCACAAACTCGTCGTCTCCCGGTCGCTTTGGTCCAACGCTATGCCGCCCGCCAGGCCGAGTGAGGTCCAAGATCTTGGCAGGAGTCCCGACAACGACGTCCACGCTACGAGTCCCCTGGGTGGGAGCCTCTATCTTAAATTCGCCAGATCCATCCGGGAGAACGTCGGGCGCATCAAGTTGAGGAAAAGGCTGGCGCACAGAGAGGGACGCAGACGAGCCGCTCGAGACGCATACGGATCGTAGTTTGGTATCAGGCGCGTGTGTAAGATGAGAGAGCATGGATTTGACTTGGCGAGATAGCTCGTGTGTTGGAGTGAGAATCAGAGCTCGAGGGGCGGGCAAGGGGTGATCGCGAGTGATGTTCGGCTCGGTTTCTTTGAGTGCCTGCACGATTGGAAGCAGATAGGCGAGACTCTTTCCGGAGCCGGTCTCGGCAGCTAGGAGAGTGTCTTTTCGTGAAATGACCTGGTTGTTGCGAAAAAAGTGGTCGAGTGAGAGAGATTGCACGGGGGTAGGTTTGGCTTTGGGACCGAGTAGGATTCGAATTTGGTCGACGAGTCCGGGTAGTAGTGGGGGCGTGGTAAAGCCGGATCGGTCCGAGGGCAGTATGGCTCTAGACAAGTGAGGAGCAGAATCTCGTGTGGGAGGTGGGCTAGTTTGCGGGAGGTCCATGATTAGTTGGCGTTCTCGTGTTCGAGTTTTCTGAGGCTTTGTCGAACGGGTCGGTGAGCTAGAGTCCGAGGAGGTTGGAACACGGAATGGTCTGGGCGGGGCATTGCTCTTAGTCGGGGGAAATGATGAACGAGATGTCTCGGGAGTGCGTTTTGCCGTGCCTAGACCTGGTTTGTCCGCAAGGCGAGCTCGGGCGGGAACGAAGCCTATAAACCAAATAGACCTAACGTTAGACGACATAATGAGGGGTGACCGTGATAAAACACTCACGCTTTCCTCGTCTCCCGGCCCCGTACGTTGGACGGGCCGATATTACGGCCGAGGTGTGCAAGGAAAGGCCAATAGGCTGAGTAACCAAACCTCTCAAACGAGGAAACATGGTGATAAGTAGAGCCCTAGATTAAAAGACTGTCGTACATTCCATTGGTTTAATTTGGTTCAGGTATAACCGGCCTGCTGTGTGCAAGAGGGCGATGTTCAAAGACAGGACATGATCGTCGGGAGCGGGCGGAAAATTAATTTGAAATTGACCCTCGAGCACACACGACTCAGAGATTTGCTTGTGAGAATAATGTGCTAAGCCGGTGGTTCCAAGTCTTAGTCTTACCGTTTTTGAGTTTACCATCGGACGCAGAGGGGTGGTTCGCAAATCGCAAAAGTAGTTAAACCATCGCATTCAAGTCTGTTGCGCACTCTTATTCCAACTCTCAACAACCTTGTACCCCCTCGTCGCCTTTCTTTCCGCCCTCAGCTCTGTCTTTGTCCGCACTGCGCTCGCGGGCACGTTCTCGACCTCGACCAACTCCTTCACTCGCAAGATCTTTCCTGCGGCCTCTGGGCTGTGAAGTTGGAAGACGGTCGCGCCTCTTCGGTGGATACCGAGCGCTTCGAGTGTACGTTTGGAGGATTTAGGTAGGCCTATGGCGGAGCGACGGAGGGTGATACGAAAGTGGGTGTTGGGCGAGGTGGTGCTCTGAGTGGAAGTAGCTAGGCCTCGGGTGAATATACGTGAGAAAGACATAATGCCTCTATGTTATTTTAGGGCCCTGTGGTTCCGAAAGTAAGTGGTCTAATGTATGAAAATCGCTTCTGAAACTTACCTGACTGTGATCGTTGCGGAGAGGTGGTGGCGCTTGGTAGACGGCCGTAACTGATCGGACATACGGTGTAACGTAACGTTGCTCATTCCCGTGAAGCCGACCACAACCTCTTTTCCGACCTTCTCTAGCGACAATTGGAATGGTTCAGAATTTAACCAGGATTAAACTACTGTTTTTCCCCTGCTCTTTTTGGGTTACCACTGCGATTACATCGGCTCCCTCATGGCCCGCTCTTCCCGCTGGCATCCGTCCCACCCGAAAACTCCCTACAAGTGGGGCAAATGGACTACATACAAACCTGGAGACACCCAACTGGCGAACCACCAGCATCTATACTGCAACCTTCCACTAGGGCAACTTGTCCTATATATGTTCTCTGCTGTTGCGCCTGAAAGTTGACCTTGACCACGTGACCTGCCGTCATTCAAGTTCGCCAATCATGTCGTTTCGATTCCACCGTTCTATCCCAAATCTCTCCATATTGTAAGTTGTCTACGAGTTTTATACTTTCGCTTGACTACCCATGCAATCCCCACGCAGCCACAATGCCTCTTCTCAACATTCGACGCGGATCCTCCAACTCTTGCGTTCATCTCTCTTGAATCCGTACCTCCCTCCAAGTCTGGCAGCTCGTACGAACCTCAACCCTCCCAACCCTCAAAAACCCGCTCTTAAACCTCAGAGACCGCTCGAGTTTAACCTCGACGTCTCGACAACACCTCCAACCCCCGACCAATACGAGACCATGTTTCAGTACCTCCGTTCTCAACCGCCTACCCCCTCTGTGATGGGTTCTCCAACACTATCGCGGTTTCTGGTTAAACATTCCGAGCCGGTAAACTCGACGGACGAGTTGGCCGAGTTGGCAAAGAAGAATCCGTTCGCTGTGCGTTGGCCGGTGGTGGTTCATTGGGACGATGGGCTGGTTGCGATTGAGAGAGAGGATGATGTGAATAATATACTCGAGTGAGTCGGTTGTTGGCTCGTATTTGCGTGGTTTGTGTAACGGAGGGTTAGGGTGATATATGAAGAGGCCAATGGGGGTAAAGGTTCGCAGCAGCAAGATTGGCTATCTTGAATAAATATGGACAAGTCAGTCTTTGTGCTACTCTGCGATGCGGTTTATTGAACTTTCCACAGCCAAACAAAAATGGCGTCGTGCGAAATGAATGGGCTTGATCTGAATGGTAGATCGCACGTGCGGGAGATATCACGGTAGTGAATTACAGGCGGATAAACTGTTCGAATGTATTTGTAAATGTACATAAAGCGTTGAACAATAGCTGCATTGAACCACTCACAGACACGCCCGGGCGATCGAGTGACATCATGCTTTGTCATTCCGCGTGAAGCTCCCGGCGCTTATTTGTCCCTTGCCTCTCCTTGACCGCCACCGCTGGTGGTGCGATTAATTCGAACGTTCGAGGCGGCGCCTACAAAATAGCTTCAAAGTACAAGCTCGTCCTGTGTTGGCTCAATTCTAGTTTTTCTTGATTTTACGGCCACTTGTGTTTACTATCGACTTGTTGCTCGCGTTAGTCGCCGCCCCGGACCATCTTCTCACATATTGCCAGTCTAGTGACTACTCAGTACCCAACTCTCGCCATGCCCTCGGCGCCATCCGACCCACTCCCCGCACGCGTTCACACCGAACCAGAACACGTGCTTCTCCCATTTCTTAAACTCCAGCCTTCCCAAACTTTGAACAGGCTATACTCAAAACCCAGTGCGTGCTTGGCAGTCTTTCGGTGAGGACCCTACAACCTATCTTTGTGAGGTTTTCGGAGACGCGCCTCCTTGTTATCCCACTATTGCAACCACGTACTGACTCTTGATTTTGGGTACTTTAAAGGTTGCTACGTCAACTTGAGCGACAGCTCGTTTTGAATTTGCTATGGTGCGAGGTTGGGGTGCCTTTGCATGGGCTTATGGGATGGGCCAAGCCCGAGGGCGTCAGGTATTCCACACACCTTTTGCCTGGCCCCTTACTGCGACACTCATACACATCCCCTAGTGCGATGCAAACGGCCGTATCGGACCTTAAAGCGCTCAGCATTCTACGCGTCTCGTCCTCGAACCCTCCAAGCGTGATGCTTGTCACATCCTTTAGAGATTCGTTGAGGATTGCATTACGAGGAGGGTTAGTTTCTTGCTTCGTTTTGCGTTTTCGGATGGCGTTCATGTTGAGATTGTGATAGTGGTGATCACCGGTCGTTTGGGATGCCTGTACTGTCGCGGGGGCCGACCCAGATGAGCGTGGAACAGCTGGATAAAAAGGCTGTTGAGCATTGGGAGGTTGGTGTTTTTGTTGGTTGGTCTGCTGGGGTTCTAATATTTGTGTTTTGCTAGACGATACTTCATTATATGGTTGATATCAATTCTTCGAATCAACGACCTGGTGGTGGCGCGCTTCACCTCCTCGTTGCTGGGGGTTGGCTAGAAGAGGGAAAACAGTGAGTAGGAACGGATCAAATAGCTTCATTATTTAATATTTCGTTTCCCAGAGGGGGTGGACATACTATCACGTCCACGGGGTTCCAGTTTTTACTGCAATCCCCTCGAGCGCAGCTGTGGGATATTTTGCTCCAATATCTTCATATGTCAGATGTGAGTCATTTCGCTTTATGAATCAAGTTCCGCTAAGTAACCTCGTGCCAGGCTAGGAGAATGGATATCGCAGAAGTCCTGAGCTTTCTGTTCATGCTATCGCTCATGAAGCTTGGCCAGGTAAACGTTCATAAATGATTATTTCATCGTGAGACTGAGCTTGCATTAGGAATACTCTTGCGACAACTTGTCGCCCACTCAAAATGCGATGATGACTGATCTTAAAGATTATGGGATCGTCTATGTGCCATATGCACGTCTCTCCGCACGAACTTCATATTCTTTCATCTAACCTAGGTTTACAGAATTCAAATAAATCATTCTACCCCACCCGACTTGCGACCACCCTCACATCTTCCCTCCCTCCATTAGCATCCTCGACGAATACAACCGGAGGAGCGCCTGCCGAGCGTGGGTTCATTATTCTGGAGACCAATTATCGACTATACGCCTACACCGGTGAGTGAGCTTCATGTTATGTGGCAACTGGGTGTAAACCACCAAGCCAGACAATCCCTTGCAGACGTCTGTTCTCAACTTGTTTGTGACCCTCAAATCCCGGTTTCCTAATCTCGTGGTTGGGCATATTACCCGTGATAGTGTGAAGCGGGCGTTGGCAAAGGGAATTTCTGCCGAGCAGGTTGGTGTGTTTTGGTGTGTTTTGGATACTGGGTTGATCCGACTCCGTGCTAGATTATTAGTTACCTCGAAACCCACGCACATCCTCAGATGCGAAGACAAGTAGGTTTTCTGGCGTTTACCGGCCGCCTTTTGATCAAGCTTGATTCCGTGCTAGAATCCTCTGCTTCCCGTAACTGTGCAAGACCAAATTCGATTATGGGAAATGGAACAAAACCGAGTACAAGAGGCCGAAGGTGAGCCAACCTCCACAATCCCAAAACACATTTACTAAACCAGGTCTATCCACAGGATACCTCTACACCGAGTTTGGTTCCCAAGCAGACTACGACCTCGTGCTCAAGTATGCCAAAGATTGTGATCTGGTGCTCTATGAAAGTTCTCGCGACCGACAGTTTTTCGCGAAAGCCGATGGACATGCTCTTATTAGGCAGTTTATCGAGCGGCGTGGAGGGTGATGGATGTGGTGCGTTGTCGATCTTAATGTTGCTGTGATCTGGTTTATTCACGTGTGAATAGGAGATGTAGGAGCTTTACTGTGGTGTTTTTCAATTCCGTGCCGATGGCCCAGTACCGAATCATGATGATAATCTACTTATCGAACCCCATTAGTGAGAAAAACGCAGTTAGGATGCTGTACCTGCTACGGATGAGAGCAGGCACGACTCTTCCTATCCCGGAGCGACTGTCAGGTGAACTCGGCGTGCTTCTAAAGGCCAGACTCCCATTATCGAGCACCATCTGGGTGGTCGCAGACATTTATTCGCCCCTGTTGCCCCGCTTCTCTTCGCGCTGGATATAGTCCTGCCAATCCAAGGTCATGATTCGTACCATCGATGGTTATAAAACGTACCACCCTCGCCCGGACCAATTTTCTTCAATACCTTGATCCTCTCTTCGACTTACTTTTTAAAACCTAGCCACGACATGGTCAACCAGAGCGATTTCGTTCAAGATATGCGCGTTGTGGTCATTGCGACGGTGAGCCAGGTCCTCTTAGCAATATTCTTATTCGGCTACTGAGGTCAATGGTATTGTCTAGTTGTATATTGTCAAAGAAGGCGACGCGAGGGACCGCTTCATCCCGGTTTTCCGCGATTTTCTCGCTGGGGTTCACACTGAGCCCGGAATGAATCACTTTACGGTGTCTGTGAACAAGGATTTTACGGAATACGGGATATATGAAGAGTTTGTTTCATCGTTTCCGGTTCGTGAAAACCCTCGATATTCATACCCCATTCACAGATACAAAGACCAAGCTGCATTTGACGAGTATGCATGATCCTTGTTTACTATATTCGGGATCTAACCGCTCGTCACATTCTTCAGGCACGCGAATAGCCCCCACTCTGCAGAGTTCAACAGGATCTGCAAGGACCCGAAGAACCCCATCTTCAGGCCAGACCAGGTACGCAGATTCTGGCTGGATGGCATATGATCTATTTGCTCAAGCCCAGCTAGCCACCCGCAGTGAGTGCGTATACGCCATTCAGGCCGATCCCCGGTGTCCATATCAGTCGGGGCCAGTAAACTCGGGGGACGGAACATTCTGATGTAGTGTAAATGAATCGTGAAATCTGAACTAGGTGTGCAACCCTTTTGATTAATCTACGGCAGGATTCGTACGGTGTTACAAAGACCTGATAGGAAGATTCAACGAATGGCAGTGCGCTGGAAGTCCGTCGTCTGGATAATATTCGGCTGCCCGCAGACGCCCAAAGGCAGTTACGAGCGCTTAACACACACTATCTTGGGTCCACCTGCCTTTTTCGGAAGATAAAGCGCACGGAGCGCTGGTACCCGGTCCGGTAGTTCACACCCCGGTGTCGTCCCTAGTCTGATGGATCAAGGCACGCTGCACGCGCGTGTCGCATCCGATACGGCTATATCTTTCCGAGTGTCAACGTGACTAGTCCAGAAAACCCCGTGAGCACGAGCATAAGAACTGGGACCCATGTCGACTGGACCCGGTTTCACCAGACCAACTAGCTCCTCGTCGAGCAGGGTAATTGGAGCCTCGGATACCGAAGGTCAAGATTGCGCTCGCGTCCGTCCACCAGCAGAAACGCCAAAGAGACCATCTCGCACTCTCGGCCGGCCATCCACTCCCGTCAGGCGTCCTTCTACGCCCACTAAACCTCTCGATCAGTCATCTGGTATCCCGATACCAAGAGCAGGAACTAGGAAATACACCCTAACCCGCAAGTCGTCAAGTAGTAGTCTCGTTGGCATTTCCAGCCCGTCAAAGTTTATCCTTCCACCGGTAAGCCCATACAAATTCATTTTCTGTATCCACGCTCTCTGACCTACGTAACGTCCAGAGACCGAGTAGTCCCGCGGTAACTAATAGAGTCTCCGCAAGCGGTCATATTGCATCATCCCCTGATTCGATTCTTGACGATAGTGTTCTACACGCTGAGCCGGTAGGAGTATAATTACACTGTCCTCGCGCATATGGTGCTCATACTTTGGAAATAAGGAAATCATGGCTACAATTACCTCCACCGTTACAGACAAAGACAAAACTAGAACAGGTGAGGGGAAATCTATTCGTCAGTGTATATTCATCTGATTTAGAAACGCAAACGTCTGAACGCGCTGTCATTACCAGTTTCGAGAAAATCTACTAAACTAGCACAAGGGGTGTGTATATGCAGTTATTTTAATCCTAGCTTCGACTCTGATGCATTGTTCCAGCGCGATGAGGCTGATAAAGAGGCTCCGAAACCAGAGCCGATCGGTGCACCTCAACAAGCGGCCAACGACCCTGCTTTACCTAGCCAACCGAACAAGAATGAGGCCGAGGCCAAAAGTAAGTAATTCTTTGCGGCAGGCTACCTGGTTACTAAGTAGAAGTTTAGTCGTCGAGCCCAAGACGAGTAACGAGACGCCCATCGCGCAGGCAGCCCCCAAGCCTGAAAAGCCGAAAGCTGGCCAAGGTACGCGTGTATCGTATTTAGACAATCCATCACGTTACCGACGTTTCAGGCGTAGGTCCAGGCTTAGCCCCCGGAGCTGGAGAGCCTGCGGGGGAGAGCCCACAAGATTTAAACCAGAACACTGCTACACAAGCCGTAGAAAACTCGACGGGGAATTCTACTCAACGCCCAGAGCCCGCTGGCAACACTGAATCAAAACCGATCACCCAGAAGGATGTCCTGACACCCGAGGCCCAATCGAATGCCAACCCGGATAAAAAGCCAGGTAAGAGATGATCGATAATCACGACGAGCAACCTCTTAAACAGATTTCATAAGACACGCCCGGGAATTCTAGTTCACAGGCTCCAGCCTCTAATCCGACAGAGACAAGCACTCATCCGGGTGACGGGGCGCCGAAGAATCCTACCCCACTGGGCACGGTCACTCCACCAACGACAACTACTCCAGCGCCTGCAACACCTGGCCTGCCGTCTGCCCCTACCGTGCCGGGCGGCCTATCTCTACCGTCACCCATACAGCTACTTGCCACGCCTATCGCACTGGCGCTCAACAAACCGGGGACTGACGTGGGTCGGATCAACGCCGTCTGGAATAAATGGTTCAATGCTTTGGCCGGGTCGGATTATGTCGAGCCAGCAGCGCACCGTTATGACATCAATGACGAGCTAGTCCCGGATATTGTCGTTTACTCGTTGCCAGGACCCGGCCGGAGCCCCGAGTGGAAGATCGTGTATGGAGGCCAGCCTGGTGTAGATAGTCTACCACCCGGCAAGCCTTCAGAGGCAAACTGGGAGGATGCTCGACAGCGCATGGAATATGTATGCGCGCAGCACAAGGATCAATCGCCGAAGTGGGCGGTTCTCGCAATCGGGTCTTGGGCTCGTATATTCAAGTTTAATGGGGGAAAACTTGTGGGTCAGATGTGGATGGGTGCCAAACTTGTGCCGCGTGCCCCCTACGAACCGGACCCGGATGTGGACAAAAGTATCTGTATCAACATCAACATCGGTGTTTCCGTCCCTCCATTCCCCTATGACGTTGTCTTGCAGCAGGCTTTCACAACGATGCTCAGTAATGTACCTATATGATTACACAAGTTACTTGAGTCTTAACAAGACTTAAATATATGCCTTGTACCAGCCCCAACCATTCGGACCGAAGAATTGAAACCTGTCGGACAAAACTATTTGCGAATTTAGTGTGATGTAATTTGGGGCTCATGTGGGCTATGTGAGAGGAAAGAAGGTCAGGAGCCGGATGATGGGAGCATATGGGGTTTCACTCGAGAATGAGAAGGACACGGGAGAAGCGATAGGATATTCCCGTCCATATTCATGAGGTTTAGCACGCCACAAATTAAGTGGACTCTGGTGAGGAGAAAGCCACAGCACTGGCTGGGAATAAAACGACTGGGCTTGGGCGGGTATATGCGTACCTTTTTAACACATTTTGGTTTCAGCCCCCTCAGTACAACGCCTCAAATCATTCCCAAGTCTCGCACACGCCAAAGGTCAAGTGATTTTGATTGTCCCTTTTCTTGGAATTAGAGGAAGCCTCAGCGCCCTATGGGCTAATGTAAGCGTGTTAACTCCCAGCTTTCAAGGTTGATTAGCTCAGTTGGTTAGAGCGCCGAGCTAATAACTCGGAGGCCATCGGTTCGAGACCGATATTGACCATTCCTTTTGGCTCTTCAAGCTGCTATTCCGCAACATTTTTTTTAGTCTCACTTCATGCGATGGTCGGTCAATTGTGATGATGCCATGGTGCCAGGAAGCGCCTTGATCAGCACGTGACATTTGGCGCTTGATTAACTTCTGCGCTGGCAACCACTTTGTCTACCTCACTTTATGGCCCGGGGAGTCGGCACACAACCACATTCCGTAGTTCTGACTGTCCCTCGTCATGCGAGTGCGGCAGCTTCAGAAGAGTTGATCAACGAGGTTAAGAAGATCGCCGGCGAGGAGGGAAAGAACTTTGTAAACGATTTTGGAGGTGGTCCTCATACCGCAAGGAGTCGAGCCATGGTACGCGTTTGCTTTCTCTACCATTTCTTGCACTATATTCCTCGACACATGATAGGCCCAAGCATCCGAATGGAACAGCCTATTAACCGGTGCACGAGCAGCCAGGGGGCCACAGTGGGATGTTGGCATACAGCAGTAAGTACCCACGTACCGTTCTCTTTAGTGAATTGATTAATCAACTATATAAAAAGATACCTGGTCGACAAAGAGTCGGATTTATACTACAACCCCACTCCACTCAGTCAAACCGACGCTCTCAACGACCCCTCGCGCGCTTCCGAAGCCCCAGACGGATTCGAACTCGCACCTGGGATGGGGGGTAATATGCAACCGAACAGCGAAGGAGGGACGCCTCTTACTCCTAGGTTTGCTGATGACGGTCCTGTGGAGAGGCGGAGGACGAGGGCGGGTGGAGGGTTCTAGTTTCTGTCAGGGCCGCAACCCTCGGGTTCTGTCTAGTATCGCTTTCTTGTTGTGTAAGATTTCACCTCGAATGTACGCTTTTTATCGAGTGACTTGTTGGATTACGTCAGCTGCCTCCACTCAAGCTCAACCACCACCAGCCACCCGGTCCTTCACAACGATAGTCCTCGATGTCTACTTTGACACCCCTTAGCACGCCTCCTCCCACACCTGGGATCCACGTTAGCTCTGCCATCTCTCCAACCACGCCCACAACAGCACGCCCACTCTCGCGACTGGCATCGACACCGCCCGTGACAGCCGACTCTCCAATCCCGAGAGACCTCCAGCGACTTCATACGTCGGAGCTAGGTGTTCCGTCCTCGCCGTCACCGTCGCCACCTGGAGATGCTTCTCCTGTGTCTCCTGGGTTCGCTCGCCCCAGGGGTGGACGGGCGAGAGATTTATTGAGGAAACATTATGGACTGGGCGTGGCGGCTGCGAGTGGGAGTTTAAAGTCGAGAGATCCAATGGACTTAGGTGAGGCTTTTCTAGGGACGCGAGGTTAGTTTGACCAACGCTGTATGTTCGATAGATTCTCCCAATTTTGACGCAAAAGCCTACTATGATCACTTGATTACCACAGCGACGCTTCCAGAGTTGCTCAAGAAAGAGAACGACTTGGTGCAAGGTACATAGTAACATTGTTCTTGCCACCCGTACTGAATGGCCCGTAGAAATTAAACAGCTGGATGGAGAGCGACAATCTCTCGTCTACAATCACCACCATGAACTCATCGCAGCCAGTGACACGATTCACGCAGTACGTTATGCCAAACTTGTTGTCTCGGGAACTTAGAGTATTTCTTTAGATGAAAACGCGAGCAGAAAGTCTGGATGTTGATCTCGACAAGCTCATGTCTGCCTTTTCGGAGATTTCCAGGTTAAGTGCCGAGGTAGCGGTAGAGCCGCACGGTAGAGGTAGTAGCTAGACAATTGAGCTCTATAGTTCAGTTGTAAAATACGTTGGTTCAAAACGATAATGAGTAGAGCACTCGTCATGACATCTCTACATCCTCGTCTTCGTCTTCCCATTCCCCGGCGTCCTCGTCCCCTTCGCCTTGTTCGGGAGATGGTGTGATACCGAGTTCATCGAGCTTGGCAAGTAATTCCTCCGTGTGCGCGAGCATTGGCTTGTCCGCGTGTTGTTGGTTAATGTGTAGCTGCACCATAGGTTAGTAAAGCCCGAAAAATTGGCGCTCGACTCACCATTTTGCAAGTCTCCAAACAATCCCGCGCGTCCCTCGCAAGCTCTTCCCACCCCAACTCCCCAGGTTCATCATCAGGGACCTCCACCTTCCCCTTGCCCTTTCCTTCATCTTCACCGCCAAGCTTCTCGCCCGCCTTGACCCGCTCCGCCATACCCCACAAACA
>WSLM01000837.1:0-12063 GCA_019677335.1 Ceratobasidium sp. UAMH 11750 | reverse complement strand
TTCCACTCTGTTCCTCCGAGAGGACGACACAGTCCTAGAAGGAAGACATCTGAACCTGAAAATCCGAAATGAATCTGAACCAACATCCATCGTGTTTGTACCATCATCATGCTGTATTCTCTATCACGCTTTTGGCTCCGTTCACGCTTTTACCTCTCAGACGCAGCCCTCTTATTGTAGTTTGTATTCTAATCTCAGGATTTCTGTATCGTAAGCACTCCTCTTTGCCATAAATTATTTTGTGCGAAATGTTTACTGGAACCATCGGGGAGAGTACGAGGCACGGTGTTAGCGTTTCAGTGTAGGAGCAATTTTGTGAAGAAAAAAAAAACTGATAAGGTACACCCGTACCACAAAATGGAATCACGTATTATATGTTCCCCCCTATCTCTAGTGGTCGTTGGCCAGTGTGGCTCACTCGCGTGTCAGGGGGTGTTTGGCGGGTATTTGTCTTATGTTTGCGGAATACCAAATACGCAATTCGGTTCGGAGTCCGGACCACCACCACCCTCACAACTCGCCTGATATCTGGGAACGAGAGTCAAAACGTGTCTCCTTTTCTTTTTGGTTTAAATTTGTATCCGGCAAGAGTGTCTTTTCTTGGTTGTAGCCAGCATGGCTACAGTATATTACCCTCCTATATATCAAATAAAGTTGCCCTGGTCGCCTTGTCTGCGCTGATGGCTTCATCTCTGGCTGGCCATCGGCAAACTAGCGAGAAAACTAATGTCTCGGCGCGTATGTCTTATCCGACTTTCGGTTACTGCTATTGGCAACTGGATCACAACGTGTCGGCGTCTAGCAGACCTAGTTTTGGATAGGCCATGCTCTCGCCCAGCGCTCTTCTCGCCACGACCACCATGGCGTCGCAGAGTCTGACCAGTAACGGCAAGAAGTTTAGGCATCGCTTGCGAGGTGCGTACATTCTATCATTACACAGTTACTATCGGTTACATGTTCCTCACCACATAGCGATCACACTCGACCCGGCGACATCTGCCTACGACATTGACATCAAGCTGCTCGTGGATGACAAAAAAGCACACAAACTGCGAAAAGTGCGGAAGGGGCAAACGCTTTGCTGGGATGATCTACCCTTGCCATGGTCAACCCTAGTTCTATCCTGTGCCGTTCATGGGGCTGAGTGCTTATTGTTCACAGCGACGTACACGAGAGCTCGACGGTCACAATCCAGATCACTGAGATACACAGGACCCGTGACCATACCGAGTTGCATACGTATCAGATATCGCAAGTGCTGGGGTATGATAGCTGGCCGATTGGTACGAACGATTTAATCATTTCACTGGTGCCTCGTTGACTCGCCCATAACTCGACCGTAGGACGTGGAAGCGGAAAATATGCGGTGAATATCGAGTTCCTAAACGGCGAGAGGGTGAATAGTTTGGATAGTTTGAGAGATTTATTCTTACGTGGTATTCTAGGCAGAGCAAGCGTATCGAGAGGCTTTCGCCAGAGCCCAACAACTGGAAACCCAAACCAACGTGCCAGGCAAGACAGGAAAGGCGGGAGCTGCCTTCAAGGTGCTTCTTACTCTCGGGGATACCATGGCCAAGGTTAGCACTTTGCGAATGACCATAGCTCGGTTCACATTCTGATGTAACGCGTGACTTGTAGCTGGATCCTAGCGGAGGTGCCAGTATGGCATTCGTGGTCTGCACAAAAGCTTGGGAGGTGCGTATTTGCAAGAACGGATTTAGTGCGATATTGACAGAAAGACACTATCATTCTTCGCATCCAAACGTATATAGCTCCTCGAGGAGCAGGATAAGCACAACGACGACATTCACAAATTGGTAGAGGATCTCGCCAGGATGATACCGCCAGTCGAGTCTGTCAAACGTCTGGCCAACACAAATCTCGGGCAGACGGTGATGGAGATGCTAAATCTAATCGAAGATGTGTCATTATTCATTGCGAGATCCCACCCGCAGAGTTATCGGAGTACGTAGTTGATGAATCATGCGTGGTGTTGGGCTGACCAGGCCTATGCGTACCGCAGCGCAAATATTATCGTCTAGGATTTTCGGTTCGGATCCACCGGACCCGACAAGGGAGTTCGTCGAGAAACTCAAGAGTCTAAAGGAGGAATTCGACAGGCGAATGGCTGCACAGACGTTGGAGACCGCGCAGGCTATCGACATCACACAGGTATTGGACATTGCACAGGCTGACAGTGAGGGTGTATCTCGAGATAATCGTCAGGATAGTTGCTGACTGACGATCGTGTGTAGTGATCCGGTCGAGATTGAAGCCGGTGGACCAAGCTGGCTATGACCCTACCCGAGCATGTATGCCTGATACCCGAGTAACCGTCATCGACGATATAGCTACGTGGATTCAGGAATCCAATCGAGGTCGACAGCTAGCGTGGGTTCATGGCTTGGCTGGACTCGGCAAGAGCTCGATCGCCACGTCCGTATGCAAGCAGCTCGACGAGCGAGACAGGCTCGCCACAAGCTTCTTCTGCAAGCGCGACAATCCCGAGCTGCGCGATCCTCATCGAGTCCTGACAAGTATCGCGTACCGTCTAGCGCTGCGATGGAAGCCGTATGGAGAAGCGGTTGTGGCTGTTGTCAAGGCTGATCCAGAAGTGTGCTCGCAGCATGTGCAGCCGCTGTGCGATGCGCTACTGGTCAGGCCGTTGAAAGTAGCCGCGGAGTCGAACCGGCTGGACCACGTATTGACGATTGTGGTGGACGCTCTCGATGAATGCGGGACCATCGACACTCGCAAGCAGTTGATCATGAGCCTGCACAGCATCTCTCAGGCCACGCCCTGGCTGCGAGTGGTGGTGACGAGTAGACCAGACCCAGATATTCAAGAGTGTTTTGGCCAACTCGGTTCGGACTGTTATACGCCATTTAATGTCCTCGGCTATGATTCTCTCCCCGATATCAGGACATTCATACGGACTCGCCTCAGCGACATGGAACGAGTCGACGGCTGGCCCAAAGACGTGGTCGACCTACTATCTAAGCGCTCGAGCGGGCTGTTCATCTGGGCACAGACAGCGTGCGAATTTGTCACGCGTGGTCCCAATCCATGCAGGCGCTTGCACAAGGTCTTGGCTGGCGCTCACCTAGACGATTCTTCTGCTCAGCTCGATGAGCTATACACCACTGCGATCAAGGCTGGAGTGGGAAGCGAGGAAGAGGACGACTTGGCCGACGTACTTCAGTGTCTAGGAGTCATCATCGTGACCGCTACTCGCACGCCACTCTCTGTTCCCAACTTAGCGAGGCTCTTGCGTGGTCGGATACCTCAAGACACTCTCGACTACGTATTACAATACCTTTCATCTGTGCTCTACGTCGATGAGAAACGCGGCGATGCTATCCGTGTATCTCATCCCTCGTTCATGGATTTCATAACCAACCGATCTCGATCGAAGGAGCTATGTGTGGACCTCGAGCAGCAGAACACAATACTTGCAGAGTGCTGCCTGGAAACAATGACGAGCGAGCTGCGGTTCAACATATGCGACCTTGAAACGTCCCACCTGCTGAATCGGGATGTTCCGGGTCTGGAAGCACGAGTGCGAGACGCGATTGGTCCTCACCTCGATTACAGCTGCGTGTATTGGTCCGGCCACCTGGTCGCGGCTCGCAAACAACGAATGGACGGCCCACTGCGAGCGTTCTTGTTCGAACCCCAGCTGCTATACTGGATCGAAGCGCTAAGTTTGTTAGGAAAGCTCAGCGTAGCGCTATCGAGCTTGCTGGAGCTAAGCCGCGCCGTGGTGAGTGTTTTGCGGTCTCACAAGTGACTAAATTTGAGTATTAAACGCTTTACAGGATATTACAGAGAACTGCCAGTCATACGCACACGACATGTACCGTTTCGCTCTGTCGTTCTACGATCCAATATCCGAAAGCACGCCGCACCTGTATGTGTCCGCACTTCCACTAGCACCGGAGAACTCGAAGATGGTGCAACGTATGCGGAAGTACTTTCCGAACACGTTTGCTATCATGGAAGGCGCGGAGCAGGAATGGACGCCATGTCTGCGGACCACATCGGCTGAGAACGAACTCACTGCGGCTGTGTTCTCTCCCAACGGTCGTCGCATCGCAACTGGCTCTGTGGGCGGCACGGTGCGAGTGTGGGATGCAGAGACGGGTGCTGCGCTGCTCGAGCCAATCCGAGGTCATTCGCATCGGGTGCAGTCTGTGGCTTTCTCTCACGACAGCCGTCGCATCGTCTCCGGCTCCGATGACAAGACAGTGCGGATGTGGGATGCAGACACAAGCGCCGCATTGCTTGAGCCTTTATGTGGCCACTCTGGTCCGGTACGGTCCGTCGCATTCTCACCCGATGGAGAGCGCATAGTCTCGGGCTCTGAGGATAAGACCATACGGATCTGGGATGCAGAGACCGGAGCCGCATTGCTACAGCCACTGCGAGGTCATTCTGACCCGGTGCTCTCTGTTGCGTTCTCGCCCGACTGCCATCTTATCTTCTCCGGCTCTCTTGATAACACGGTACGGATTTGGGATGCAGAGACAGGCACCGAGCTGGTCAACCCACTGCTAGGTCACTCCAACTCCGTGCTGTCTGTTGCCCCCTCACCCGACGGCCGTCGCTTAGTCTCAGGCTCTTGGGACAAGACGTTACGCATATGGGATATAGAAATGAGGAACGTGCAGTCCAAGTTCCCACAAGGTCACTCGGGTCCCGTGCGGTCGGTTGCATTCTCTCCAAACGGCCGTTGGATCGTCTCTGGCTCCGTGGATCAAACGGTGCGAGTGTGGGATGCAGAGACGAGTGATGCGGTGCTTGAGCCTTTGCAAGGTCATGATGGTATAGTGTACTCTGTCGCATTCTCGCCTGATGGGTATCGTATTGTTTCTGGCTCTGCCGACAAGACAGTACGGATCTGGGATGCAATGACTGGTGCTATGTTCTTTGAGCCTCTGCAACATCCATATCCGGTGTGGTCTGTTGCGTTCTCACCCGACAGCCATTGCATCGTCTCTCTCTCTCGGAGCCAATTCCTCTGGGCGGAGAGCTTGATGCGGGTGTGGGATGTAGAAACGGGTGCAGCGCTCCTCGAGAAGATGTGGGACAAATCGAGCCATGTGCCCTCTGTCGCATTCTCACCTGATGGCCGTCACATAGTGTCTGGCTTGCAGGATCATGGAATGCAGGTTTGGGATGCGGTAACTGCTGTTCTGCTGCTGGAGCCGCTGCGTGGCCACACACCTGGCCTATTCTTTCCCAATTACATATTTTCAGTGGTGTTCTCACCTGACAGCCGGCGCATCGTCTCGGGGTCGGAAGACTGCACAATCCGAGTCTGGGATACCAACACATGCGCCAGGCCAAGTTCACAGACACGTTTTCTTCCAGGTACGTCAACTCGTCTGCTTTCCTCCTATCGGTGGTTCATTGGTTCAATATTCCAGGCACTCGGATACCAGTCACCTCGGGCTGTGCTGACTCTCAACTTGTATCGACGAGTTCTCTGCTTGCTCGCCACTGCGGGTCAAATGGTTGGGTGACCACACCAGATAGCGGATTGTTTCTTTGGCTTCCTCCTGACTTGCAAGAGATCGATGACTCGTCAATCTGTATATCTGCTCGGCCTTTGCGTCGCCGAATGGTCATGGACTTTACCAAGTTTGTGCATGGTAGTTTGTGGTCCTCTATTGCTGATACATCTTTGTAATTTCCCCAATCGTACATACATAAACTATGCTCTATTCACAAATTACGGATCAATTTAAAGCTGTTCTTTGCACACAGCTGAACTATACAAGAATATGGTCATCCCCCCTCCAAAATGCCACTGGAACCGGGGCTCAGACTGCGGACCTTGGACAATTGATTGCTGCCCCGGCCCAGTGTCCGAGTTGCATAGAAATGGTGTATGCCTCCTTGTTTGAACTTGGAACCTAATCTAACTCTTCGTGTATACAGAGTACTCTCATGAGAATATGCCTAGTCTGTGTTTTCCGGGGTTGCTCCAATAGCCCGCCCAGTTTGCGCCCACTGTTGTGCCCGCCACTTTGACTTCTCTTATTCGTTTGTGCCGTCAGCCCATTGCGTATCATAAACATATTATCCGATCCAGTGCCACTTACCGCATATACCCCAACTACGTAACGCATGAAGCTTGAATTTTCTATCCCTAGTGTTATACCCTGACGCAAGGCTAGGACGGCATGCAGCACGGGCAAATAGATGTCGGATTGTTGTCCTTCCAACTGTCTCAGGGGTCCGGCTCCGCTCTGGCTCACCATTGAGGGTAATTATGATAACGGATTTGGATAGGTTTCGATGGGAATAGGACGGCGCTTGTTTGGTGGTTGCCTGGACGAAATTGACATGGGAGAGCGCACGGGTGGAGTAGGGACGAGGGCCAAGAGAAGGTCAAGCAAGAGATGCCACCGGACTAGTTTAGGGGATAACTCTGAATTGACAGATTCCTGCACCCAAAGCAGGCCGAATCGCCTTGGCACAAGACGCAAGTAAACTGTCGGGACCGGTGCACGTTACGGGGCGTGAGCGAAAGATTGACGTTTGCGCCGCGGGGTCGCAGATGGCTAAGCCGTTGTTTCAGCCTGGTGTTCCGGAATGGTTGAGACGGATGTAGACTGGATGGGGTGGATGTCTCTAGTCAACGTTGGGGCGAGGTGGTGCGTCAAATGTACTATTGTGATGGAGGCGCCACTGTAAGCCGTCCTGCACGCGGTATTCTGGTGCCGGGGATGACGTGGGGATAAGAGGTTGGGTATCTAGGACCGAAATTCTAGCATTCAAAGCCGGGAAGTGGCGGTGCACAACGTCTCGAACTCCGCAGCGCAACGCCTCAATGAGAGGTGATGAAACAGAGGTAAAATGCAGTGGGCATACTGACGCAGAAAATACGATCAATGAGATATGTTTGGCTCGTCTCGTCTGACCTATGCTTACCTTGTACAACCAATTCTGGTTTCCTACTGCTAGCGCATTGGACAAGGTGCGGCAGATTGTGCAAAGGCGGCAAGGAATCGTTCATTTTTCTTGAGCGAGAGAGTGTGCGGCAAGGATGTAATAATAGGCGCAGAGCTAGTCGGGGTTATAGGAGGGGTGCCGGAGCAGACATTAGACGGGCGGCCGCGCTTTATCGAAATCGGGTGGGCGAGGTGTGAACTGCGGCCCCAGAGAAATGTGCTCGCGGGAATAAGGCGCGTGTATATTACGGTGCATTCACTAGAAAGATAAGATGACACAAGATTCAGGCGCATCTCTGTAGCCTCCTCGATACGCAGGACATCGCGGTTTGTTGGAGAGATCTTTCAAGTCTGGACCCTGGACGCCACAACCGCAGCCAAACATATCTGTTGTTCCCTCCCGCCACCGCTTTACAGCCGAAAGCTCGAGACGGACACGCTGCAAGCAAAACTCTTTTGTGACATACAATTACTTATGCGATTGAACCACCAGCGACAAACTGCCTCAACTACGGGCGTCGATTGGTTAATCGCTGCCTTTCTATGATGAACCTTACTTGTAATTTACCGTCCCTGTGTTTTTCCGCGACGCTAATAAAAAGTCATATGCAATAATTACCTTGGCGGACTCTCATACTTCTATCCCGGCCTGCTGCGAGTGCGAAACACGTCGTAGGTGACGAGGCTCAACCTCGACCTTACTTAATGCTCCCCTGCTCCCATGCGTACTGCCCCCGGAACCACTACGGTCGTAGAACACGCCGCTAGGAATATGAAGCCACATTATCATTGCCTAAGAGGTACGCAATCCCCTTACCATCCTAGCCACTCGCCATAGATCTATTTGCTGAGAAATAATCCAGAACCGACGGATCTGCCTGCAATCTCGCCGTTGGACTATCCGCGAATGGCGGGTGTGTTCATACGCTTCACAAGCCTAGGAGTAGCCATTTGCTTCCTCGCTGGAATATTTTGTTCTCGCCATGGCTAGTGAGCTCTATCAAGTATCTATTATGGTCTCCCCAAGCTGACTATCTTAGCTCATAGCAAAGTGTGCAAGACTTCGACATTTTACAGTCCAAACCACCAAGACAGGTACAACTCGAGACCCACGTGAGTCGGTCATATATAACGCCGCTAATTGGAGAGGGAGATGCTGCGATAGGCATGTGGATCCCAGCTCTGGCCTTCAGCGTCGAATTGCTCGTTGCCTGTGACGGGATACAATGGTAGCGTTTGTCTAACGTACGAGTGACCAAGCGATAAGTACAATAATGGGATCGCACAACTCACCGTGTGATGGTATTTCAGGCGGAGCAAGCCTATCAGGCGACTTTTGTCAAATCCCAGCGAATGGGAAGTCAATCAAGCGTCCGAGAAGGCTAAGAATCAAGATCTTCCTCGACTTTGGGAGTGTGGTGGCCGATGTAAATTTCGAACTCGTATGGGTAATCCAAGCTCCAGGGATAACATATTTCGATTAGATAGGTCATACTCGAGAAGCTGGAATTGCGTTTGTGGCCTATGCATGCATGGGGAGCATACATCTGCTCCAATGCACCTCGCTTGGAACGTCCGCTAACGTCAGTATTGTAGCGTATGCAGCAAGATTAGCAGGATTCGCTCCCGGATTTTTCGCCAGGAGGATGTCTGGTGCGCCTTTGCTCGGATCTGGAATGGTTGGCCGACTCGAGGGCCGGGAAAATCGTGGTTACGACGCTCAATCCGATCGAGGGGATGTTGTCATGTAGCGTGGAATCCCATATTTTATGGCCCTTAGGGTACGTGCCACTTGTCTAGTGCATTTGACTCACATCGAGAGTTACACTAAGCTAGTATATTATTGCTAGGAGAGAACTGCTAGATCATTGATCCCAAGACCTGCTCCGTATTCATTGCGACCGATCTGATGTCCGTCACCCCGCATATACCCATGCCTCAAGCACACGTTACACCAAGAAAAACCACGTTTTTGATTCTTTGCATCAGTTTTACAGGTCCGACGCTTCCAGAGGGTTGGCGCCTCCATAGGCGTATGGGCAAACAACCTCGCGCTCTCGAAAAAGACCACCGAATCAAAACTCTTGTCCTTTCGTCTTTCACCGACCTGGGCGCACCAAGAGGAGTACCATATTATCGTCTTATGACAAGACTTGCTTACCGCATGTTCTCGACGACGACCACTATAATTACATATGAACGGATGTTCCCAGTCCTGCGCCGCCATTACGACCTTTCCCGTGTCTTGAATTCTTGGCTCGCGATTGGCTACTAATGAAAGGGCTCCACGGTACGCTTGCCGGTATCCTCGCATAAGACCACTGAGTTATTTGATTCCAGACTATCATAATTGGCATCAGCACAGGACAGACCATAACGTGTTGGCGTCTAGCAGACACAGCTTTGGATATATTCCACCCTCGCCCAGCGCTCTTCTCGCCACGATCACCATGGCGTCGCAGAGTTTGACAAGTAACGGCAAGAGGTTTAGGCATCGCTTGCGAGGTACGTATATTCCATCACTCCACGGCTACTATCAATTACATGCTCCTCACCGCAGCGATCACATTCGACCCAGCGACATCCTCCTATGACATGAGCATCACGCTACTCGTGGACGACAAGAAAGTGCACGAACTACGAAGAGTGCAGAAAGGACAACCGCTGCGCTGGGATGATCTACCTTTGCCATGGTCAGCTCTAACTCTATCGCATGTCGTTTGTCGGTGGCGCTAACACCTCCTTGCTCGTAGTGACGTGCAAGAGAACTCGACACTCACAGTCCAGGTCGATGAGGTACACAAGACCCGTGGCCGTACCGAGTTACATAAATATCAAATACCACAAGCACTGTGGGAAGCAAATATATCAAAATTTGGGTTGAAACATGAATCTTTTGGGATTTGAGACGTTTAACACCAAAAACGGCCTATGAATGCCGCTAAAACACAAGCCTGGCGCCTAAATTCAGTCAGCTGTTTTGGTATGACATCACCTAAAATATAGCTCCACAGCACTGCCACACCAAGACACCCCAACTTCTGCCCCCAATCACAGTGTTTAGCAGGCTAGAACCACCTGAAATCGGTCTATTTTCATTAGGTAATTTCATACCGAAATCTGGGATGTCTCCATCACCCAGTGAAGTGCTGGGGCATGATAGCTGGTTGATCGGTATGAACGTTCTAATCATAGTACTGGCACCTCATCAACTCACCTGCGACTCAATCCTAGGGCGTGGAAAAGGAAAGTACACAGTGAAGGTCGAGTTCCTAAATGGGGAAATGGCGAGTGGTGCTGGATAGATTGAAATATTTGTGCTTACATGGTGCTTCAGGCAGAGCAAGCGTACCGAGAGGCTTTCGCCAAAGCCCGACAGCTAGAAACTCAAACAAACGTACCAGGGAAGCCAGGAAAGGCGGGAGCTGCTTTCAAGGCGCTGCTTAAACTTCCGAACACGATGGCCAAGGTTAGTGCATTTCCTACGACTATAACCCAGTTTATGCCCTGATGTGGCACACGACTTGTAGCTAGATCCTAGTGGGGGTGCAAAGGTGGCATTCACAGTCTGCGCAAAAGCATGGGAGGTACGTCCTTGCATTAGCAAAGTTAATGTTGCATTGACGAGACGACTCTATATTTGCATCCAAACGGACACAGCTTCTCGAGGAGCAGAATGAACAGAACGAGGATATTTACAAGCTGGTGGAGGATCTCGCCAGGATGATACCCCCGATCGAGTCCGTCAAACGCCTGGCCGACGCGAATCTTGGGCAGACCGTGATGGATATGCTCAACCTGATCGAAGACGTGTCGTTGTCCATCGTGAAGCGCTATTCGCGCAGTTGTCAAAGTACGTAATAGGCGAACCATGCATGGCGTTAGGCTGACCGGGTGTGGCGTAACGCAGCAAAACTGTTCTCGTTAAGCATTTTCGATTCGGGCCCACTAGATCCGACGCAGGAGTTTATCGAGAGATTCAAGATTCTGAAGGAGGAGTTCGACACGCGAATGACTGCACAGACCCTGGAGACTTTACAGGTGCTGGGAACCCTACAGGCGTCGGAGACCGCGCGGGCTACGGATATCACACAGATATTGGAAATCACGCAGGCCGACAGTGAGGATATACGTCAAGATAATCGCCCCGCTAGTTACTTACCGATGAGCCTGTGACAGTGATTCGGTCGAGATTGAAACCGGTGGACCAAGCTGGCTATGATCCCACACGGGCGTGTATGCCTGGTACCCGAGTGGCCGTTATCAACGATGTAATGGCGTGGGTTCACGAGTCCGATCGGCGCCCACAGCTGGCTTGGGTTCACGGCTTGGCTGGACTCGGCAAGAGCTCAATCGCCACGTCCGTGTGCAAGGAGCTCGACGAGCGAGGCATGCTCGCCACAAGCTTCTTCTGCAAGCGCGACAATCCCGAGCTACGCGATCCTCATCGAGTGCTGACGAGTATCGCCTACCGTCTAGCGCTGCGATGGAAGCCGTATGGGGAGGGGGTTGTGGCTGTTGTCAAGACAGATCCGGAAGTGGGCTCGCAGCATATTCAACCGCTGTGCGATGCACTACTAGTCAAGCCGTTGAAAGTAGCCGCGGAGTCGAACCAGCCGGACCGCGTATTGACGATTGTGGTGGATGCTCTAGATGAATGCGGCACTATCGACACCCGCAAACAGCTGATCATGAGCCTGCACAACCTTTCGTTAGTCACATCCTGGCTGCGAGTGGTGGTGACGAGTAGGCCCGACACAGACATCCAGGAGAGTTTCACCCAGCTCGGCAAACACGCCTTCACACCATACAATGTGCTCGGCTATGATTCTCTCCCCGATATCGGGATATTTATACGGACACGGCTTAGCGAGACGGGGCCAGCCGGCGGTTGGCCTGAAGACGCGGTCGACAGGCTATCCGAGCGCTCGAGTGGGCTGTTCATCTGGGCACGAACGGCGTGCGAGTTTGTCACGCGCGGTCCCAATCCGTCCAGGCGCTTGAACAATGTCGGAAAGCGCCGACCGGCATGATATGCCGTGATATTGGATTTAGTTATGACCGAGGAATGGTCATGCATGTATATGCGCCTCGAGTGGCCATG
>WSLM01000836.1:0-12068 GCA_019677335.1 Ceratobasidium sp. UAMH 11750 | reverse complement strand
GGGACCAGACTGCCAACTGGTGGACAATTCCCACAAATCAAAGGAATGGTACTGAACAGAGGGCAAGGCAGAGAGAGTTCCCAGAGACTGGCCCCATGGTCCTGGCTGGGGTATGTGCATAGATACAGGCAAAACACTGTCCTCACTGTCTGAGGCTTGGCAGTACCTGATTGCCCAATCCTGAAAAATTCCCACAATCTTAGAATAACACTGAAATGAGGGTGTGGCAAAGGCATTTCCTGTTACTAGCCCCCTGGTCTGGGGTGGAGTACCCACAAAGCTATGAAAGGAAAATCTTCCTCACTGTCATGGTCCTCACAGTGAACTGCTGAACAATTCCCACAAATCACAGGAATAACACTGGAGGGAGGAGAACCTTGAAGATTCCTTGCTGAGTTGGGAGCATGCTGTGATGAATGCCAACACTCCTGTTCCTTGGGGTAGCTCTCTCAGTCGCTCGGTTGGCATGTAGGAAAAATGCTTGCCAGACCTCCAGTAATCTGGCTGGTGACAAAAGACTCTGGAGCATACTTGGACTTGCACTGGAATTCAGACCTGGAGTGGAGAAATCAACTACAAGGAACAGCCAGGGGTAGTGCTCAGAAAGCAACTACAGTGGTTGGTCCACTTTGCATATGGGCAAGACCGTTTGTTTTCATTTATTGCTTGGAAGGGAGTAGCCTCTTCAATCTAAATGCTACTTGGCTCTCAGAATTGACTTGTTGGCTTTTTTCCGCATGTTGAACAGGGTGTCTTTGCTCACTTCTGGTGCCCCCAAATTCATCCATTACCTCCTCAGCCAGCTATGGCTATCACCTAGCCACTGGAACCAACTCCCATATCTCAAGTCAAGTGCAGCTCCATCAAAGGCAAACCTATGCCATATTGGGCAGCACACAATCAATGCACCTCAGGACAGCAACAAATCAGGTTCTATGAACCTTGAACTCCAGCCAGTTGCCTCTATGCTCCTTTTCAATAATATCCAGTGGTATGTCAAACCCAGCACTGCAACAGTGGGCAACCAAAGTGTAATTAAGATGGGAACTGTTGCCACTCCAGTCGTTCTATATAACATGAAAGATGGAGCTTTTGACTGGGGTCCATACTTTGCAAACCGCATGTTAGGAGAGCAACAAAACTTGACACTCAAGGACCTCTATGTTGAATCAACCAGGTGCACTGGGAACACATTTGGACAGCCACTATCATGTGTATTCTTGTCAATAAGATCCAGGCACTCTGACATCTCAAAAATGACATCAAAACTGATTCAAGGATCCAGACTACTGTGCCAAGCATGTTGCTTGTAGCCCAATAGGTAAGTCCCATAAAGGCGGTACCTTTCAGATATTGAAATTTTCATTTAATCACAGTAACATGAGTGAGACCAAAGCAACTCAAGAATTGGGATAGACAGGTGATGGTGAAGGCAATATGTGGGCGAGTACAGAGGGCAGCATACATCAGTTTGCCAATCATAGTTGCATTGGGAAAGTTTGGATGAGTTCCCTCATGGCAATTGAGAGATGTGGATGGGCTAGCAGGTGTATTGGCAGGGTAGGTGTCAAGGCAACCAGCAAATTTGATTATAGAGTCAATATATGCAATCTGCTTCAAAACAAGAGTGTGCTGGTCATGAAAGCACTCAAATTGGATACCTAGGAAGTATTTAAGAGGTCCCAGGTCATGCATTTTGAATTTGCGCAGTAGTATGGGCCGTCCAGGCACATAGGCTGCCTTTTATACAAGAGAGACAAACACTCCAAGTCAATAAAACACATTGAATCATACCCCCAAATGACTAGGTAAGTATAGTCACTTGTTGCACACTTGATTTGCTTGTTGACTCATGTATGCATGATTTCTACACCTTGCATAGCAATTTGGCCAGCCCACCTCAGCAAGTGTTTCTTTTAATTTCTTGACATGTAAGTCTTGTCTGAACCAACTAACAGGTGCTCTAGAACTGTCACTATACCTACATATGGCCAATCTTTGGCCCCTGCACTCCCTCGTTCAACACCACCACCTTTGCCACGGTAGGTCTAAGCACATACATTCCCCCAAGTGCAACTAACAACTTATATCATTATGGTACTAGGTCAGACAACTACCCATCTTCCTCCCACACTCCCCATGACCCTGATCTTATCACAGGAGTAAGTCAATTGTTACTGTACACTTCAGTTATGAATATACAAACATAGAGGAGGGAAAGCCAGGGCACCACAGCAAGAACATGGAGGAGGATGAGGAAGAGGAGGAAGGCACTGAGGAGGACAAGGAGCTTGGTGGCCCAGAGGCATTGGAAGTCAACCCAGATGACTACAAGGACAACTACATGGCCTACATGTCCCATCACCCCACAGGCACCAACCATTTCTGAACCTGCCCTCAAACTGCTCAGCCTAGCAGCTCTTGTCCTTGAGTGACTACTTCCAAGGCTGCACATGCTTCCACTGCCCAACCAACATTGACCCAACATGAGATGTCGCGACCTCTGAGATGCGGGGTTGTGTACAACCTCAAAGGGTGAGGGGAGTGGCTGATAGGGGTATGGGCACTTTTAGGAATAAGTGCCATGGGCCGACGGGGTGGCGATATCTAGCCACGAGATAGGGAGTGGCGTTGCGAGCCACGAGATGATGCCCAAGGCCCGGATACATAGTTGGGCACGCTTGGCGAGATGAGTGGCATTGATAGCCACGAGATGGCAAGCATGCCACATAGGGACAATGCAGGGAGGAGCACTCTTCCTGGAGTGACGACGCTAGAGAAGGGAGAGTGGTGTTGGCAGCCATGAGATTGGGGGCGCGCCACATAGTGATGACACAGAGGGGAGCGTTCCCTATGGAGTGGTGACGCGAGAGATTGAATGGCGCTAGTAGCCACGAGATGATGCCCAAGGCCGGGATACATAGTTGGGTGCGCTGGCGAGGTGAGTGGCGTTGGTGTCCACGAGATGATGAGTGGCAGTTAGCCACGAGACGATGCCCAAGGCACCGATACATAGTTGGGTGCGCTGGTGAAATGAGTGGCGTTGGTGGCCACGAGACAATGAGTGGCGGTTAGCCATGAGACAATGAGTGGCAGTTAGCCACGAGACGATGAGTGGTAGTTAGCCATGAGACTATGCCCAAGGCCCTAATGTATAGTTGAGCGCGCTGGCGAGATAAGTGGTGACGAGCCACGAGACGATAGGTGGTATTGTGGCCACGAGGCGGTAAGCGCGTCACATAGTGACGACACAGGAGGGAGCGTCCCCCCTGGAGTGGCAACGTGAAGGGAGGGAGTGGCATAGGTAACCACAAGATAGTAAGTGGTGTACGAGCCATGGGAGAGCAAGCGACAATGAC
The DNA here is from genome assembly GCA_019677335.1 of Ceratobasidium sp. UAMH 11750. Classification (NCBI taxonomy): domain Eukaryota; kingdom Fungi; phylum Basidiomycota; class Agaricomycetes; order Cantharellales; family Ceratobasidiaceae; genus Ceratobasidium; species Ceratobasidium sp. UAMH 11750. The sequence continues at coordinate 8,709 of WSLM01000836.1, read as the reverse complement.
TTCTAGGAAGTGGCATTAGTAGCCGCGAGATAGAGGGCGTGCCACATAATGACAACACAGGAGGGGGTGTTCCTCCTGGAGTGGCGGCGCAAAGAGGGCATGCCGCTGGCAGGGGCGATGCATAGAGGGGAGACCCTCCTAAGGACCAACGAAGGCCTCAGGAGGGGAGCGAGATATGAGTGCAATAGGAGTCTGTTCAGATAGGAGTACAGAGAGTATAGACGAGGGAATTGACAAGACAATCAAGCTGAGGAACTCAGGCTTGATGTGAGGTTCTATATGTACCTAAAGGGCTGCCAATCCTTTGACAGTCATGGGTCTACAGCAGTGTCTAGTATCTGCCATTCATACATAGGAGAAGGGATTGGTGTTTGTCCATCCGCCAATCATGAGAGGAGAGACTGGCGATTGTCAGTCCTGTTGTCTAGAGTAGATCAGCAGCTGCCAATCAGGGTATTGGGTGGCTATTCCCAGCCACTGGTCCTTGTATCTACCGTGTAACGAGTGGAAACGTTGGGGGCTCCTGCAGAACGTTGGGGGCTCCTTCAGAGCTCACGACATGAGAACTGCTGGGCAGACAAAGTCATAGTGGAGGAGGAGGCCCCTGCCAAGGCTGCCGAGGCTTGGGCTACTAAGGACAAAGGTCAGTCTTCAGCCATGACTTTGTCCAAAGCAAGGGGCAAGGGGCATGTGGATCCTCCTTGTGAGCCAACCCCTCCACCTCCAAGTGTTCCTCATCACAATGAGAGCAATGATGACAATGAAGAACAGGCAGGTAACCTATTGATACTAGATTTATGCTAAAAATCCCCCTAGGTTATTCGTCAGTACAACAAGAAAGCCAAGTTGGGCCTGCATAACCAAGCCAGGATTACAACCCCTGAAGCAAGCCCTGTACATCCTCCAATTCAAGTTATTGCCTTACTAACCCTAACCCTACAACACTTAGGCTCCAGCTACAACAAACAAAAAGGGGAAGGCCACCCAAGCTCCCAAGACCTCAAGGAAGCACAAGGCTGACAAGGCACCTGCAATTGAGACTGAGGTATGTACTCCCCAAATTCCCCAGCATTCACACATCACAAACACTTTACAGCCAATTGAGGAGCTGCAGAAGCTGCCTGCAAAAAAGGCCAGGATTTGGCCCACTATGGTAAGCACACTATTCTGTCAGAAAGTGCCAACCGGCATGATATGCCAGTATATTGTATTTAGGTATGACCAATAGGTGGTCATGTATGTACATGCATCCTAAGTCGCTATGGTCATGTAATTACATGCACACTCATGCACCCGGGGGGCGCCTATGCCCAGGACATGGTACACAAATATTGTGTTGAGTTAGCAGCCTACCGCTACTGCAGATCGCCACAGTAAAAAATGCCAGAACACTGACAAGGTCAAACAGATTGTCAACTGGAAGCCACCGGCTTGAAGGAATGCCCTGCGCAGCGCTGTCGTGCAGGAATCTGGCTGCAGGAATTCCGGTCATTCTGCAGGAATTGTTCTGGCATTTTACCCACTGCAGGCAGCAGGTGCAGGTGCAGGAATGGCCAAAATGCCCTGGAATCCGACCCGGTCACCGCAGGAATCCAGCATTTTAAGTGCCCAATTCCGGCACATTCCGGCGTTTAAAAGTCGCCACAATCCTTAGCGAAGTACACCATTAAATGCGCAAAATTCACAGCTTTCCAACCATATACTATACATGTATGTACAAATTAAATTAGGGGAAATCGCAGGCCAAATACTTGCAAGGAAGGTTTAACCTGGCCCATGCAATACTATCTCTTGCTAGAATGATTGCAAACCCAAACATATATATATCATTGGATGCGCATTAATGAGCTAAATTCAATGAGCATAATCATATGTCTGCCAGACCAGTTCCCACAGAGCTATAGCAGAAATACAAGGGGGAGCCCCTGAAAGCGCCACATGCACTAGTGAATCCCACCATGCAAATGTCGCTCCCCTGTGTGCAGCAGGTGTGCCCTACTGCAGGCAGGCTATGTGCTGAGTTTTAGAAGGTTTGGAGCTGTTTTAGGGGGGGGGATCAAGAAGAAGTACCCCTGGGCTGCCTTTTTTGATGCTTAATGCCTGATATGGACATCCAGAGTGGAATTTAGGGGTTTTTGAGGCCACAGGAGTGTTCAAAATAGCCAAAAAGCATACATTATGGGTCTCCAGGTATGCATTTACAAGTACATACATGTATTCCTGGGTGCTGTGGCCTTTGGCAAGGCTGAAATGCAACAGATGGGGTGCACAATGTGTAGTTCACATGTATTGAGCATAGCTGTGTGTTAGCTACTGGTAGATTGGGGGTTTTCAGGTATTCTGAAACCATTAGAACAGCTCTAGAGACCTAAAAATTGCTCCATGGTGCTGCAACAGGGGTTGCGCACTCAGGGGAATATTTTTCAGGCAAAGAATGTGCACGCCCCTGCCAATCTGATTTTTCCAGAGGAGATGAAGCACATATTCGGAATCTCCTGATTCTTCTGCATTTAATGGTGTGCATTACATGCAATTGTGGTGGGATTTGAAGAAGTGCACCTTGGGGGGGAATATATTCTGGACAAAGATTAGCTTGTGCTTAGCCTATGTGAATTATTGGTTATATGTGTAATATACCATTCAAAAGCGCTGGATTTTCTCTATTTAATGATATAGAATACATGCCGTTGTGGTGACTTTTCAAGCAGGCATGCCTGCAACTGCTGGTTTAGTGCAGGAATCCAGCGGAATCCTGCAGTCTGGCTGCGGGCAGCTGGTGCCGGTGCCGGAATGGCCAAAACTGCTCAGAATCTGGCTGCAGGCACCGGAATCCAGCAAAATTCCAGCACAACAGCACTGGCCCTGCATGTTTCTGGTGCTATAAATGTCAGGGATTTACCACGCACTCGAGCACTTGCGAGGCTCAGAAGGCCACTCATGAGGAGGTCACAGCGTCTGCATCCACTCACAATTGCTCTGGGACTGATGACGCACCTCTTGCTCTGTCCAATACTGTTATATCTGACTTGAACAAGCTGATGAATCGACACGACGCTCTTTGGCCACCACTTCCCAAGGTGAATGCATTCAACATGACAAACTTAGGAGATAGTGCTGATTTCGATCAGCCAAACCAAGGTCAGTATCATGAAGTTGCATCAATTGAATTGGCTTCAATACTTACACCAGAACACCTCAAGCCTCCGGGAATATTTCACAGGATGCAGATAACCGTAATGATATGCAGACAAGGGCCCAGGAGCCCACTTGTATGTATTATGTGCGAACTTGGTAGTCTAGCTGTACTGAAACATACCTTGTCGTGTTTTAGATGAGGAAGGCGCCATATACATTCGATTTGCTTCACTGCCTGGTCGTATAGACCAATGAGACATTATTACACCGGTGCAACCACAGCGCATATCAAACCTGCCTACGGCTCCAGTTCCTTGGTGGCCATTACTGACACACCCGGACTTCAAGTTTGCACAGTTGGTACTTGAAACTGGGATAAATGCTTGCCAGATTGATGCACATCTTGCCATTCACCACCTGGCAAGCGACTGCCCATTGACTCTGCACAGCACAGATGAATTGCATCACATCCAGGCTTGTGCAGAGCATCTCTTAGCGCCAGTATGTTCAACGCTATATCTCCCTTTTGAACAGTTCACCAATTTTGCTTTAGTATTGACCAGTTGAGTACTTGGTGCCACTCCAAGCTAGCAACCCCAATGTCTGCGTCAATTTCACTGCGTGGATCCAACCACTCAAGGAGTGGTTCCTCGAGCTTGTTCTGAACCTGGAGATCCAAAAGGATCTTCATTTTGACACTGCCCAGCAGTTCCGCAGAACTGCAGACGGAGAATGGGTGCGGTTTGTGAGCGAACCTTGGACTGCAGAGGGGTGGGCTACATCCCAGGTGTGTCACATATATTGTTGCTTGTGTTCTGAATAACTAACAACCATCATGCACATCACTCAGGAGACACTCCCGGATGACGGCTAGCCCATCAACATTATCCTGTATGCCGACAAGGCGCTCGCGTCTAGCTGGGGGACCAAGAAGCTATACCCAATCATAGCATGGCTCACCAACCTACCCAGAGCTGTGTGAAATGGACAAGGTATTGGTGGTGGTTGGGTTGTGGGTCTGCTCCCTGTGGTGAGTTGGAGTTCTATTGCCACGAATACTCAATTAATGTGGCAATCAGGTTGACAAGGCTCCTGATGGTGTGGGGCCTACAACCTTTGTGAATTTCAAGTGCAATGTCTGGCACTGTGGGATGGAAAAACTCCTCAAAACAATCTGCATGGAAGCACAGTTTGGATATGCAGTTGAGCTTGAGCTGCATCGAGCTCTCAATCTGGAGAAGAAGCTTTGGAAGCTCTTCCCCAATATTCTGATAATTTCAGCCAATCTGGAGGAGCAGTAAGTCGTGTTTTGGTGTGTAGCATATGAACTAAATATAATGTTATACTGCAGGTTTATCATGGCTTGCATCCATGGCCTTAGTGCTCCATATCCATGCCTGCGCTGTGTTGAGGCTGACAATATGCTATTCAATCTCCTATGTGTTGCTAAACCTCGCAGTGCAAGCAAAGTGCGCAGTATGATGGAGTGAGTAAAGCATTTGAATGTAGGCCAGACTGAAGAAGTGCTACAGGAGCACGGCTACCGACCAGTACAGGTAGGTGAATTCGCTGAATCTCTACAAAGTGCGATGGCTTATTCATTTCCAGAGTGCATTTGCAGTCCTCGGGGAGCACATGGATGTGTACTGTGCACTCTCCTACGACACACTCCACAACGATGATTTGGGTTGCTGGGGGGCTCATTTATGGCCATTACTCAGAGTGTATATTAAGGAACACTGTGACCCAAGCATCAGTGCTGCATTTGAAGAAAGGTAAACACTATACATACAAGATTTAGCCAAGCACTTATCACTATTTTGTCTTTGGAGGATTGATTGTGTCCCGCCATGGCCAGACATGAATCACTTCCCTAATGCACTAAGCATGGCATTTAGTGATGGAACTAAGTATGAAGATCTCTTGTGTGTATGTTAAAGCACCATATATGGGTCCAAAAACCAGTAATAACTTGCATTATAGGTTGTTCTTCATGGTGCTATGGCCTTGCCAGTACAGGCTTCAAGTCTGGTTGAGCTCATCCGCACACAAGCCAAGCTCCATATTCTAGTGTCATTTGATGTTCATACTGAAGAAACAATCAACCAAGGACAAGAGCTTGTCCACAAGTTTCACCGGTTGAGTGAGGTGGGCCTTGGGATCAGTCACACATAATGTGTTCTCTGAACTCGGGGGATCAGGTGTGCTCAAAGAAATATGGGAAGTTGTTTAACTTTCCCAAAATGCACATGCTCTGTCACATTTTTGATGACATATGGGACAAGGGTGCATCAGCAAATTTATAGTACCAAGCCAAGCGAGAAGATGCATGGGAAACTGCGATGTGCATATGGCACCCCAAGCAAAAAGTCGAGTACTGTGGATTCAGAGGTCAGTGTACAAAGACACCATCACAACCCAGCCATTATTGACAATTGTACATAGATACTTCATGTGATTCACGCTGATGCAGCATACAAGCTCATCGAAGCTGAAATCTAAGAGTTCATGTCCACCAAACAAGATGCTGAAGAAGAAAAGGACAAACCAGAAGATGAAGCATTCCACATTGACTTGGGATCAAAGGACTGCCACCTATCCATAGATCTGCTTGAACAGAAGCACATGAACAACCCAGCATGTCAGAATCTTGGTGCTTGTATCCACAACCTTATCAATGAGCTTGATCCAGCATTTATCCAGCCCAGTGATACAATCGAGGTATGTTTGATTTTTTTGGAATTTAAGCGACCTCTATGGTTTGAGCTTATTATACCTAGATTGCTGAATGCCACTATTTACGAGTTCAGTATGAGTTGGTGGTTGACTGGTGCCTATACTGTGATAAACTACGATGCAGCCCCATGGTGTATGGCCAGCCCTGCTTTGACTGCGTCCTTGTCAATCACGAGAATGGAATATGTCTTGCACGCCTGGACCTCCTCCTGGAGTGCCAAAACCATGCTGATTCATCAAAAATCATGAATCTGGCAGTGATTTCTTACTTCAAACCAGTGTTCTATTCCATTGGGATCATGGAGCGAGCTACAGGCTTCTGATGATATCGGCAGCTTGCACCAAACAGGTCCAAGCTTATTTCTGTTCATTCAGTCATTAGGGGTGCTTTATTAGTCTCACTACTCGATCCTGCTAAAGAAAATGATTACCTAGCCAACGATTTGATAGACACAGATATGTATATGCAATTTTTGATGTATGTAGCCACAAACAAGATGTAGTTGAAAAGGATTCAAAATGAACTCACTGCTCCCTGTGACTGAAGTGCCAAATCTCCGCCATAGCATCCTCAACATCCAACCGATCTGACCCATGTCCATCTTCATCCCCATCTCTGTCATCTTCATTCAGCCGATGAGGGAAGAAATCCTGGTTCCATTCATTCATGAGCCTCGTGAATGGACCCTGGATTGCATCATCAGGAGATTTTTTGGGGGCTTGGGAGCCTGAGGGAGGCAGGAATATTGTGAATACAACCTCGAAATCGTGAGCATCCTGGAGCCTGGGGGAAACAGGTGGGCCAAACAAACCCACACATCAAAAGTGCGCCAGCTCCCCAAATCTTTGTCCCTCCATCCATTTTTCATCCCTCCTGGTTCATTGCATTTATTTCTTGATTTTACCATATGTATATTCTCCCACACAATTACATGTGTGCTCAAACAAAGGTTGAATGTCCTTGGAGGAGTATTGAGTGGAGGCATCACATGATCCTGTGGCTGTGCTTGCAAAGTGGCAGCTCTAGAGAGCTTGCAATTACTCAACAACTTACTAACACAATTTAGCCTGAAAAAAAAGTTGTATTATGAAATGTTGACAAAATACATAATTTGAGCTCTTTGCTGTGCAATTTGAATGGCTGGATAAGTTAGCACTTTTTTGATATGTGGGTTTGTTTGGCCCACCCGTTTCCCCCAGGCCCCAGCATGCTCATGATTTCGAGGTTGTATGTAAGGATTACATAGGCCAGGTCATATGACCTGGCCCATTAGCTTAGTTACAACCACCATCCGTGCCCCTTGTTAGCCTCATCACTTGTTATGTCTCGTATTACTATGAATATACACACTAAACCAGCTCCCTCTGGCACGATTATGCCCTGTCCGCGCCCTCTGACAACCTCTAACACCCGAGCCTGCCCATCGGGCTTACATTGTATTTGCAGTATTCCTGCCTCCCTCAGGCTCCTAAGCCCCCAAAGAATCACCTGATGATCACACTCCAGCTGTGCACGCTCAGCTCACAGTCCCTCGTTGATTATTTTCTTGTACTTGTTGTAGTCCTCCTTGTATTGAATACCTGTTGTACCACCTTTTTCTGAGAACTTGTTGTCGGGAGTCAGGCACCAACGAGCCTATTGGTGACATGAGATAATTAAAGTGCCCAGGAGTGATCTGAGATCACGTTTGACTCACCAGTATAGCAGAGAATGCAATTGCACTGGGAGTTATTGCCTTAAGCCCAAGTATCTTCTGCAAAGTGGATTGGCCACGAGTCTTGGCAGGCGCGGGGTGTGCATTGGAAACCGTGGACGGTCCAAAAGCACAGGCCTGAAAGAGCTGACATGCAATTAAGTAAGTTGCTCGGGAGACAAAAACCAGATGACCCAGACTCACATGGAGAAGGACCTTATGGCGGAAGACCCAGTCATTCAATCCCGTCACCTCATTACTATAAAACATTGGTGGCAATGTGCGGTAGCATTTGTTGGCTGGCTGGTCTGGTCAATAACCCAAGAGGTGCTGAAATTCCTTGTTATCCTTGCATGACTCAGCGCTATTGAGCAGTTCCTGGTTGCACCCAAATATTAGTGAACCACAGGTCTTGCGTGCACAGGTGGCCGAGTTCTGGTGCTGCTCATCCACAGCATGAATAAACTAAACATGAAATGTCAGCCAAAAAATACAAGCAAGATACAAAGATTTGATATCAAACTCACGATGCACTGAAAATGCACTTTTTGCAGCAGGTTCTCCCAGAGCATCAGCACCGAGTCCAAAACATTGAGTAAGTTGCCCTGAGTTCATATGTTGGGCTCACCTTGCTTGTAGTGTTGCTCATTGGTGTAAGTTGGATCAATCTACTTAAGCACGGGAACCAGTGGATCGGGTCAAACTCCTTATCTTCCTCGGGAACCAAGCCAATGGAGACTTGTAACACGTTGCAGACGCAAGCGTACTCAAACCCAAACATTCACTGCTTCATACTAACATTGTGCACCAGCTTAGTGGAACCTATACTGACACTCAGCACACAATATTAGGTGATGTTAGGACATGTATGCGCCGTGCGCGCACAATAGGAAACTGAAGGATTGGATGAGACAAGGCTTCGGGTAATGTTTGGACTTGGTCTGCGCTCTTTGTTTACTGTTAGTATAGTTCCTGTAGACTGGATCTATTTGTACATACAAACAGGCCGACGGGTATATAAGGCCCTGTCGGTCAACTGTTTAATGCATCTTTTACCTACCTTTAACTTTGATCCCCCGTCTTGAATACACTGTGTGATTAAGCCCTTAAGGCTACCTTGGTTGATAAGTCGGTAATCAGCACT
>WSLM01000835.1:0-12071 GCA_019677335.1 Ceratobasidium sp. UAMH 11750 | reverse complement strand
GTAATTGCCCAGCTCCCGCCATCGCCCACAACCCCGACCACACCCGCAGGAGGGACCTCGTCCACCCTGACCTCCAAGGGCTTCCTCGGCGCATGATGCGGCAAAAAGGGATACTCGTACGCCGGCGGATGCACTGGGGGCGTATGGATGTGCGGAGGCGGAGCAGGAGGAGGGGACATGATCATACTTGCCGGGCGAGGTTTCTGCTCGTTGTACTGTACAAGAGTTTCGACAGGCGTATGGCCGACGAGCGGGAGCGAGGCCGTGCTACCCCGCTGGGCAAGGGTCGAGCCAAAGTCGAGCGAGAGATTTGCACGACGGTTGCGGGGCATATTAGTCTGCAAAGTAGACTGTCGGGATGTCGGTTCATGGGTCTGCCGAAGCGTAGTGAACGGCTGTTCGACCGGCACAGGAGTAGGTGCCGGAGGTGGCGGAGGGGGTGGTGGGGGAGGCGGCGTCGCAGCCGAATTCCTCGCCGCCTTGCCAGGGCTAATCGCGTTACTCGAACTACCTCGCCGTCGAAACGCGAAATACGACGCCGCGCGCTGCTCTTCGGGGCTTTTGGGGCTCGCTGCACCCGGCGACATCGAGCCTGATCGGGGTGTCTTGGCCGTTGGTGAGCCCATGCCGGGGATGTGCCGACCCATTTCGCGTAAGCGAGCGTTCCAGCCTTGGAATGCAGTGGTTTCCGCTGAGATGTTGCTATGGGTCGAGGGAACAGAGGTCGTGGGAGAGTCGACTGTAGGCGCGGTGGTGGTGGCGGTCGTTGAACCAGCGGGCAAAACAAATGGCATCTCGCGCTGAGAGCCGATCGAGGCATGGCGTTTGCCGCCGGCACGAGATGATAGTCGTGAGGTCAGCTGTGGGCGCGTAAGGCGCGGGCTGTTCTTGGGGCTCGGGACCGAGGCGGTCACGGGGTTGCTGTCTTTGGGAGGGGTGGTCATGGGTGGGGTGGGAGGGATGAGGTTCGAGGAGAACTGGGCGGGAGGCTTTGGGAAAAAAACAGTCGAAGTGGGCTGACTGGAATTCGACGTTTGGGGGTCGTTAGGAGACGCCGCCGACTCGGAGCATGAGAGTTCAGGAGTCTGCGAACTCGACGAAGTATCCATCGCGATGTCTGCGTTGTGCGAGTGTCAGCAAGGTTTGTTGCAATCCAACGGGCACCGTGGTAGCGATGAATGGATAAACTCACCACTTTCCTCCCGCACACGTCCTCCACCATCGGCCACTTGCTCCATGGAAGAATAGTTGTTCGAGTTTTTGGGATGCACATCCACAGCACCCCTTAGGGTCGAGGTCGCAAGTACTCCAGGCGAAAATAGAGAAAACGAGGCAAGTCCAGAGGGTGTGTTATTCATGAGAGTATCGTACAGTGTGGTGGTCGTTGCTGGAATTAACTGGGCTCCATGAACCGATGTTTTGTGCTTGGAGCCTTGGAGCAGAAGGTGGTCAGAGCGATGAATCACGTGAGCCTGGGCGATGTCATTACGCGCCGGGCGGTTATCAGTAGGCGGCCGATCATCCCCGCTCGATAGTCGCTCTAGGCTAGATCCGCATGTATCGTCCATTTATTCAATACCAAGCACGATTTTGTACTCCACATGAGCGAGCCGTCGGCTAGCACTGGTTCAAGCTTCTGTGATGAGGTTAGTCGCAACTGTAGCGCCGACAAGCTAGGATATCAAACGGCGGTTCCATCCGGTACTTCCATATCGTAGTCAAGGAAGTCTGTAGGCGTGTACAAGGTTGGTTCAAGTTCTTTATTGACCGGATCAAGCTACTCGCCTTCTATACGTGGCTTGATGACGTTCTCGACGGCTCTGTAAGCTGTTCAACAAAACGCGAGGCGATCTAGACAGAATGCGGAACCTTTGATGTGCATCACTAGTGTCATATGTACGCAAGGCAGCTCTATCTTTGAAGTAGGCGACAAAGCCTGGTGCAATGCTCCTTGGATCAGCTCGAGAAGTCCAATCAATTGGAACGCACCGAAATTGAAGCCCTTGGCTCTCGCATCCGACATTGGTGCGCTAAACTGCATCGGCTTCAGCGGTCCTGCGCCGGCGTGATTAAGGGTAGCGATATCGATAATGGGGTGTAACTCACCCCGTACATCCTTTAGCGAATCGATAATCTCTTGTTTCGCCCGTTCCAGGTCGGGTTGTTCCCGTACCTTGAAAAACACTAAGAGAAGTCCCGTAATTATGGTTCAGGAGTATTTGGGGAAGGTTTATGAGACGGGTTTACTTTATGGCTTGCATATAATCACGTACCGAGGTGGATGATCATGGTCGCTTGCTGATGACGCTCTGTGTTTGGTGCTGTATCACATCCGGCTGATCCGGATGCAGCGCGCCGTGAAACCTCTCAACTTGCCCTCAACGGTACGGCAGTACCTACACCATTTCGAACGCTTGGTTCTACAACGCAAACAAGAGCACTAGGTACCTCGAGATTATCTTCATTAAGCGTCTGGTCTGGTAGAACCGACTTGATTCGGCGAAACTTGAAAGGGATTGGAGCTTGGCGTCTCTTATCTCCAGGATGTTATTATTGCTGGGCTCTAACAGTCTCAGCCCCTGTTGTTGATCCCATATGATTCTTCCAGGTTGGTTGTGGTGCTGCTCATAGCTGCCAAATCTATCCAAGCTGCTGTCGAAGGCAAAGGCCCATCTGTTGCGGCAGGCAGCCCAGGTCGATCGTCTAGTCTCCATCTCTGGCTTCTTACTTATAACTTCATTCCACGTTACGTTGACATGTGCGTTGACCGAGCTTGAAGCCACGGTCCGCGTAGGAAGATCCGTAAAATGCGCACCGGAGATGTGGTGGGTTGTATTGGAATTTGAGATCTACCGCTCTTTGCACTTTGTCTACACTATTTCCAGGTTGAATTCTTTTGCACCTCCTCGCACCGTACGATATCTAGTTCTTCATCAAACTTCTCCCGACTCTAACTCTCCTGTTGTGGGAACTGGGCCGCCCAAAAAAGCGTCAATTCACTTTGCTAATGTGAAGTATGATCATATTCTTCGTGCCTCCCTTCCGTTGGGAAATTTACCTTTACCTCATCTATTCTCACCGATGTCTCCTGCCAAAACCTCGCCATCTTTCGTGCGCTTGAGACTTCGTATTCCGTGTCTATAGCCTTGCTTAACGCATATATTGGATCACAACTCTACCACATTTCTTTTCCTTCGATGTGGCCAGGGACAGTATCCAGATTTTGTGCGATGCCCGCGCATCCGATTAGGACTACTGGCATCGTTCTTAGGGCCGCCGATGACTGAGGCGCCTCATGCTTCCTGCATCCTTTTACGACGTCCAATATGAAGTTAAGGTGGACTTCACATTCCGAAATCTCAGGGTAGGATCGACTGTAATAATTCGTGCAATGACGGTAAGGATCAGTTGTACAGTTTCATAGCTTCTATCGTTTTGAGCATTGCTCATAAGGCTACTCGCAGCGAGTCTTATCACGGTTTCGGCGTTTTCGCAAACAGCGACTAGGAGGTTACGTACTACTAAATATTTGAAAATCCCCTGCTACGTAACCAAATTTAGACGCGAACCGCACACTAGCTACCATCAGCTCAAAGCCGAGGTCAGATTTTTCCTCATTATTTTTTCTACCCAGGCTTGTTAATACCATGCTTTTTTCCATAAGATGTCGCCCCATGATAGCTCAGCGCCTCAATTACCAGTGACTAGCGACGCCTATCAATCCTGGATTGCTGCCCGGGACACGCTTTCTCGGAGCGTCGAGCATTATGTCAACGCATGCTCCGCTCTTGGGTCTTCATTTTTGCATTCTGAATCTCTGCCCGTCGCGCATCGGGGTATATTACACCAAATTGCTTCGGAACTCGATGCAAACCTGTCCACTTTGACGAACGAGAAATATGCCCTCCAAGACGCGCACTCGGATCTCCTTAGGTCCAGGAACAGCGCGAAACATCTCTCGCCAATCAACGCACTTCCTAGGGGACTTCTTGACACCATTCTATTGATGGCTAGTCCCACATGCGCTCTCGTGGACGATTTTACGAATCTTGCGGGTGTCTGCCACTTGTGGCGCCAACTCATGCTCAATGCCCCATCGTTTTGGTCCCATTTGGATCTTTTGATCGAGATCCCTCACATTTCCGCTGCTCAGTTGAAACGATTTCGATTATGGAGTCAGCGTTCCCGTGGCGCGAGCCTCACGCTCGATATCGTTATCCACGTCCACACAGCCCACCGTGATACTTATCTGGATTTCGACTATGGCGAAAGGCAGATCCCAACAGTACCCATTATCTCTGAGCTCGCTGCCCTTTTGACCCCGATTGCCGATCGAATTGAACACGTCGAGATTGAGTTGTTCGAAACTCCGTATGCTGGTTTCGTTCAGGCGCTTCTTGGATGTGTCATTCTCACATGCGAGACTAAACGCATCAACACGCTTAGCCTGATCTTCAGACCGGGCCATACCTTTGATTCTGGGCCGCTTCAGGTCTTCCCGTGGGATGAAAACGCAACAGACGCCTCTGGATATTGCAGCCAGTGGGAGATCGAGACATTTTTGCATTCTACCGGCGCTCTCAATCTTGACCATGTTCACGTTCACGTTCCCGAGTTCGACATGGACCCCGCACGGCTGCATGAACTGTCTCTGACTGATACTCATGCCACGCTCAGCAACTTCGTGGGGATCCTAAAGTCGTGCCCGTCCTTAAAGTCTCTACCTTTGATCGGCGTTACAATTATTGGTGCTACGGGCGAATCTGTCCATCTTCCATACTTGCAAAATTTGGAACTACTCCCCGGTGGCCAAGGCGATTCGGGACTTCTGCTATCGCTCCTTGTCCCCGGCGACGTCCCTTTGGATATGCATATGGAGATAGATGCGTATGAATATGAGGCTTTTGACTCAATTCTGTCCTTTTTCCGTCGCTCTAATGTTTCCACTCTGCATGCCGTAAGGTCTGACAGCAAAGGGAAATGGTTCGCCCCCCTCTGTTCAAACCTGTTGCATCTGAAACAACTCGTGCTCGAAGGCTGTAACTTCGATGATCCGGACCTATTAGCGTATCTCGATACTAAGGTCGTGGACTCAAGTCACGTAGCTGGTCGGGAAGCCGCAACTTTGAACAGACCCCATGCTGTCCCTTGGTCAGAACTACAATCGATCAACCTCGTCAACTGCGACTTGGATATGATCGCTCTGAGGCGACTCATTGGGCTTCATACTTCTATTCGAAAGTTCCGGTTTATTGATCATCGGGGACTAGATCTCTCCCGCGGCTACCCTAGTCCAATGTTTCACCAGTTGGATCGGTTTGAACGCGAGATGTCAGAGATAGTTCTGGACTCGAAGTGCTCAGGTAGTTGGATGTATTATTGTAAGGAATACTACATGCGGTGAGTATATATGATCTGGCTGTGATACATAATGTTTTACTCACAGTGTTGGTATAGGTTCGGGAGGTATGGAGGTCGCATCATGTAAGGGCTGCGGAGGATGTGTAAGCTCGGTCAACGTTTAGATACCTGGATTACGAGACATTCTGATTACACCGGGGTCTGGGTAGAGTGTCAGCCACCGCTAAGACAACCTAGGGCTAGCGTGGCACTTCGTAAGTGAGTTTTATACAATACAGATGAGTAGATGTATATAGAGCTTTGAGGAGGAATGGGGCACGCCGATTGCTCAATAATTTCTTGGTGGTTTCAGACGCTGACTAGGATAAAAATTACAATTCCCTCATCGCTTCTAATTTGTGACACCAGCCAACCTTAGTCTACCAGAGCATTGAACACTACTTATCTAAATGGTGCTGGATTTCTGAGCCAGTGATCCCGCTATATGCACTCCTGCTCTGCAACCGGCTGAACTAGATGACGCAAATTCCGCTGATCATTCCAGGCATATAACTCAATCGCAGAGCGCAGAATAAACCACCAACCATATATATATAAACTCAATGGCGGTAATACAAAGAAAATTGATCCCAAAAAGAATTGGGACCTCAGGGCCGTCCGGCCCCATTATTAAACCACTCCCTGCGCGGCCAGTCTGACGGAATATCTTGCGGGCGCAAGCTAAAGTCCTCAGTCAGGACATACTATGGAATCGTGTCAGCAAGACCCTCGTTGTAGTGATACTGGATAACTTGCCATGTGCGTGTAAGAAATCTGCGTGTAGCTAGGGAACCCGCCCTGTGCACCACCCGTAACCCAAGTTACGAGATCCGAACGGCGAAGTATAGCGGCGTGGGCTGTACAGAAGTTAGATAATGTTAACTGCAATGAACTGATCATACGTACCGTGCTATTGTCGTCAAGACAGGTCAAAAAATATTCATCATTACAGTGCCTACAATCTGAAGTGCTCAACACCTACCGCTCTAGATGCAGATAGATCAGTACAGGGGCAAGGATTTGGTAACAATGCGGGAACTCACAGTAGCCTTGTGTTGGACGTCGCCGTGGGCATATTCACAGTGTTGGACGACGACCCCTGATTGTAAAAACGCGCAGTGGGACTCCCCTACAACAATATCAGCCGACATTGTCGAGATGGGAGAAGTTTTCGGCTGACCGAGGCGAGAGTGTACCAATTGTTTTCTTCCCCAACATTGACGGCACGCAGCTGCGGTTCAGTTGCAGTAACCACTGAGTTAGCTGTGGGGAGTTAGCGATGAGTGAACAAGGGCTTGAATATTTGCGCACCATCGAGCGCATGGACCACCTGGTATATAGTGTCTTGATCATAGAGCTATATGCGATGGAAGTAGAGAACTTACGAACAGAAAGACGTTATGATTAGGATCATCGTCCCCCAATGTGGGGTCAAGGTCCTACAAAATTTCGTCAAGAGACGCACAGTTAGTAACCGAGAGAGCTTACAAATGCCATATAAACGCCCGCTCTGCATATCGTGTAAGTGTTGAGCGCTGATTGAGTTCGAAAATTACTAACCGGGGGTCATGCTGGGTAGAACCTGCCGCTGACTACACATGTACAATGGAGTGTCAGAACTGTGGTTCAACCTGTTTATTCGAAAGAATACCTCAAAGCCTATGAATAAATGTCAGTATATGCGTATGCTACTCGCTATGGATGCGGTTACATACGTCCATATGTACGAACTTCGGCGCCTGCGCTGTCTCGTTCCTGCAAGCAAATACGAGAGGAGACACCGGTTCCTAATGCGCCAAACCACCTGGAGCAACATAGAATCAGTCGTGTGGGAATCGAGCATGGAACTCCGACATACCACCCAGCCGGGTTGGAATCTAAGCCACGAGGTCAGTCCAGCACAACAATATTCAAATCTACAACTCACTATACGCCCTAGCCACCGCCCGGAAGTTGACACCCGCCACCTAAATCAGCCGCTCAGAGATTAGATTAGGAGGATAAAACGGCAGTTACGGGCCTGGGTAGCCATAAGAAAGGCAGCTTCGATACTGAACGGACCAGCATTTCCGCGTTGATAAAACCGCATAGTCTGATCGTATCCGGCCTATAAGTCACCTAGGAGTCAGTATATGCGTTATTGAGAGCTTGTGGGAGTATATGTACGTACGCGCACACCCGGGTATGGCGTGGTCTCTCCTCCTGGAGTGATCTGTGTATTCTGGCCAAGCCAGGTCTCTACGTACCCCCGATTAATATTGTGGACGACGCGAGAGTTGGCTAGAAGTAAATTGCGGACAGAGTCGGGCCACCGGGCGCGCCCACCATCCGTAGTAGGTATGCTCTGATCTGGGCGGGCGTTAGTGTTGTGTTGGCGGATATGGCTCGCGGCCCGCTTACTCAACCACCTTCCGACAGGACTGTGGAGGAGTTAGTTAGGAAATTGAGCTTTAGGTTATATAGTTGACTCACTCGTCTACGTTTTGAGACACGGCAGTATGAATAATTTGCCGGAAAATACCCTTTTGTCCGAGCAGACATCAATAAGGCGTATGGCAAGCCCTTTTGTGACTTACGTTCACTCTGTATTCGAGTTTGAGTAAATTACAGCTATGCTTGACCTTGAGCACTCACCGATACGCAATTTCAGTAGGTCGCCATTGCGGTAGACTGGACGTATTGATGAATGAAGAGTAAAGTCGATTAAAGTGATAAAACCTACGCTAAATTACTCAAGTACGGGGCATCCGCAGCTAAACCAACCGATGAATCAGCTAACCGCCAGGTTTGTATGAACATGCGTACGTCGTCCTGTGGCCCCTCCGCCAGTGTGACTTGATGCGGTAGTATCACCAATCGGTCGTTGTAACACTGCACGTTTGTCCGGTGTCAAACGCGAGTGACATAAAACCCAGACTCCCATACCGTTGTTGTCCCGCCAGGTTAGCTCTGCAGCAATCTGCGCCATGGATGAATTAGATATGGTATGACCTGCATGGCACAAGCGTGCTCACCCTTTGGTAGATCAGTCGAACAAGCTGCAAGGCCAAGTACTGGATGTCGCAAACAGGTCGTAAGCTACCCGACATGATAATTATGTGGGGATGCTATTAACGTACTGCTTGTGCCGTTCGATCAAACGGGAATGGAACTTCTCCTCTGTTGAAGCGCCAGTTCAGTCATCCTATGGAAAGAACAAATAGCTCTTTGGAACTTACTTGTGTACGCGAGGAATAAGAGCTGAAGACTCCAGCTCGGCAAGGGAGCGGCGATCCGTTCCAGTCGAGGTAGAGAACCAATCATCGTCAAATGGGACATCAGGTACACTCGCCGGCGCGCCACAGTTGCCGTTCTTGTCTCGTTTGAAGAAAACGGTCGAGCCTAGTCAAAAACAGATCCGCACTGAGCCCAACCCGAGTAACAGAGCGGGCGATTTGTCTCACCTTTAACTGTCTGGGTCAGCCTCTGTGCGGTCTTCAGGAAACAATTTGGCCGCCTGTCTTTCTCGTTGCCGGAAAAGGGGGCGATCACGAACGCCTTGCAAGTCGAGTTGCCTGCGCAAGCGCCGCGGCAGACACTGACCTTGCTAGTGAAAAACGAGCCCTTGTCCATGTCGAACCCAGGCATGTCTTGATCGTCAAATTCAGACCAGCTAGAGATATTGTGAGATGGTCCTACGCCCAAAGATGTGGGTACTTACTCGAACAGACTGCAAGGGCATCCTTTAGGGTTAACCTAACAAAAGACGACGCATGAGCTCAGAACTTTGAAAAAAGCACGTAAATCTTGCCTTTGAACACAAGCTCTGGCACCCCAGACCGAGGGCGCCGCATCCCTGGCTACCATACCGGAAATGGTCCTTGCAGGAATTCCCGAAGACACGTTGGCCCCCTAAATTAAAGTTATCAAGAGCAGGTCGCCTGGGTTGTTCGCGACGTACCGTCTGGACAATTGCGAGCTTTGCTACTAAGGATCGGACCACAGCGACCCCAGTAGACGAAAGAACTGCACGCAGGCTCAGGTTCATTGCCGCGGTCCCAGGCTGGCCATGGCTCATGTTAGTCGTGATTTAGGATTATAGAGGGGGCTACGAACGAACGGTGTCCATCCTAGGTGGATTTGCGTTCAGTAGTTTGTATTAATTATTTTGTTCATGCACTCACCAAGGGTTGGCAGACGTCAAGGAGCTGACTAGGTTGCCAACTGGTAATGCGGTAAGCATCAAGCTGAAAAGGACGGTCGAGAGCTAGCGTACTGAGATACGCCACCGAAACACCAACAAGGATATCGATAAGTGCCCAGATAAACATGGCGGCAAACGCTATTATCTCCACCTGCCGAGGTTGCAAGCCAGATTCTGGGTAGTGGATCGAGTTGAAATTGTCGACCTGCACGAGTTCTCCTCCGTGTTCAATGGCCCCGTTTCCGTGAGCGGCGTCCTCTACTGCTGCAATGCAAGTACAAATGTTGTCGCAAGATTCGGACATGATACAGGTTTCTATCATATTTTTCGCACCAGCGTTACAGAAAGACTCGGCCGCAGTGAGGTATGCTAAACGAAACATAAAACTGGGACAATATTATATGGAAAAGGTTGCTTACCACCACATCTCAGAACCGCCTGAGTAGAGCAGCTTTCAACCTTGGTGCGTATAGCTGGGCAGTAGCTGGGGTTTTCGAGGGGGCGCTGTTCGAGAATATTAGCAAGAGTTTCCTTGGGAACTCGGTCGTCCTCTGCGAAATATTCAGTACAGGTCCAAGAAACTAATGACGCGACATACCTTCTGGACTAGACCGCTTCATAAAATGCTCTAGATCGGGTGCCCCAAAAGCACGAAGCATCCGTCGAGTGTTTTCTTCACCTTTCCAGTGAACCGCAAGCGATCTGATGATCTCGCCGTGCTCGATGTGGTCGTCCTTGTTGGCATCGAGGTGATCGAGAACTCGAGCGTGCTGCTCTCGGCGCTCCTGCTCGCGCTTGAAGATGTTGGGAACTTCGGAAGTAAGGGTGGTAGACAAGTTGGAGGCGCCGACGACGGGAACGCTGCGGCTAGTTATGCCCTGACGAGCGTCTCGAGCGCGGTCGCCGGCAAAGGCATCGAGTTCGCCACCGCGAGCAACGTGCAAAAGACCAAGAACCGCAAAGGGCGAGAAGGACCGCATGGCGGGAGTCGACCAGTGCTATGACGGACTCGAATGCCACCTGAGGTATGTATACTTCATCCCACAGCGTGACTCGAGAAGAGCCGGTGATGTCGGCCAGGCAGCGTAGACAGCGTGATTCGAACTGGGCGCGCGCAAATGATCGTTACCAAGTCCCGACCATGTGCTGACAGGCGGGAGACAATTACCCGAACGAGAAAAATCACTGAGGTGCTGCGGTTGATCGAGATCAACAGCGCGATGGCAAGGACCTCGGACAGCGTTCAGCTTTGTTCGCGCCCGGGGCGGGTCATGCTGAAATCCAATCTTTCATCCCGGCGTTCTCGGCCGTCAAGCGGCGGTATCGGGGAGATCCGGTGTACACGCTAAGGGAAAAAGAGCGTGAATGGGTTACGCGAGCATGTGAGAGGAGGGCGATGAAGTACTGGTAACCTTCTGGCAAGGCACAAAGAAGCGGTCTGAAAGTTCGGAAAATAGATTCTGGCGGTTCTTCATGCGTGGATATACGTCTATATGAGAACCGAAGCAAGAATGATGTGAAGTGGAGCCTGATTATATGCGTGCCTATTTTTCTGCGCCCAATGCTCCTGGGAGATGGCCCGAAGCGAGATCCCATGAACTTGTTCTTTTTCAAGTGATGCACTGCCCTCTGCACATTACGGCACTTGCGAATCGGTACTTCGCTCGACGGGTTTATTTGGAGTGCTCGTGGTCTGTATTACTCTTCGTTTGAACGAGTTGGTTTACTGTAACTACAGTATCAGGCAACAGATGATTATTTGCTTCCTAAAGGCAGATGGAGCGAAGACTTGAGCGCGCATATACTGAAAAAATTCCACGTCTCGACACAAATTCTTATTGCTTTTCCAAAATCTACAATCTACAGCATTCGGCCCTACTTCCCCTCAATGCACACATCTTTCGCAGCCAAGAACTGAGCCTGACTCGCCCCATTGACAAGGCAGTCTATATTGCTCGGTGCACCCCACTTGCCGTCGCTCCCACACTGACGCGTCTCGGAAAACCCGGGCGCTTTGGGACACTCGATTTCCGCGTCCTGGCCGGCAAGCGTTGCGGGCCACTCGTTATCCGAAGGACAGGTGCGGAATGTACTAGGTGGAGGGTGAGAAACGGGGGTAAAGAATCAAGAGGGACGTACGTCAGGAGCGTCTTGGTGAGATTGAAGTCCTTGGTGTCTTGATCGATGGCCCATACCTTGGAGACGATATCAGTATATTGTACTGTGCTGGATAGTGCAGCTACATACCATAGCGCCACCGAGACCTTTCTTCGCGATGATATCCATTTTCGCTACGAACGAGCTACAAAAGCATGAGTGAGCAAGCCAACCGACCAATAGAATCACCCTCACAATTCGTCGTCGTACCCGACCCACTGATCGTCAAACGTCATATAATCTACTCATTGCCAACGTCAGTAAGCGCATTCGTTAGTACACAAGAGCACTTACATCCATTTCCGGGAATAAAGTTGATTCCCCGACCATC
>WSLM01000834.1:0-12072 GCA_019677335.1 Ceratobasidium sp. UAMH 11750 | reverse complement strand
ATAAGCGCCTGCATTTGTGTAACAAGAATAGACAAGTAATACCAAAGGACAAGATACACAGCGCGCGTGCTTGGGGAGACTGGTTCATGAACCTCAAGGGCCAAGCGTAGCAGAGAAAGTGGGGTGGTGGATGAAAGAGTTGGGCAGAGTACCGCGTTTGACGGCGTGCCCTGTCAATCACATTTCCTTTGTGGACTGCTGAGTCATCCAGCTGGCAGCCGATTAGCGCTCATTTACATTCCGCGCTTTATGATAAGATAGTTTATACGGCTAAACCCGTCCAACAAGGTTGAACTGGCAAGTGACTTCGTGTCCCAATATCCTGTTAGGCCTTACCATCCCCAGATACGGTAGCGCTCAGTGAGTACCTGCAGATTTCGAAGACGCTAGCCAAACATCGCGAGACTGAGCAAAAGCTCCAACCGTATCTGAGAGTTTCGACTGAACTGACACGTACGGTTTCAACTTGCTTGGAGCCCCGCTTTTTTTTACCCGGATAACTGTCCACCAAAGTTGAATCTAAACTTCCTAATTGTCGGGACTCGGGGTAAATGTAGCTGTGACCTAGATCAACACAGGTACTTGAAAAGGAGCACTTAGATTGCTGGATTTGAACTAATCGTACGGACGAGGTGTGCTTTCGACCACCGCATTAGTATATTTGGTTATATGCGTCGTTTTGTACGAGGGGACTGCGAAAAGCACGCCAGCGCTTAGATGGGCTCGGAGGAGAAACACAGAAAAGGCGCGAATAGTCCAAATCTAAACCAGCGGTGACTCGGTGAATTCGCGCGTCGAGGTTAGCTCATTGTGTCGCTCAAAGACCTTGTTCGCCGAAGCTTTAATAGGCTATGGGCAGGCAAAGATGCCAATCGCCTTGATGGACCGGTGTTCGCCAGGTTTGGCGTTCGAAGCCCAACCCAGGTACTCAGAGGGTCCAATCAAATAGCGTTTGAATTAATAGGTTGTGTCGCAAGGTTTCAGCGGGCCGAAATGAACGAGGGGGACGCCAGCATCGGGGCGGCCTGCGGTTTTTTTTTTTTTTTGGTTCCAATTTTATTCTGTCAATGCAACCCAGGGCTATGTATGACAGTTACTACGCGAGGGTTAAAGTTGATAAACCGCCTGCTCCGCCCCATCGTCGGCCCCTCGGCCCTACCCCCTCCTTGCCCCAGAGCAATGCCCGTCTGACGAGCCTACGCCCCCCAAACGTCTGACCACCTGGTCGTTTTAGAGCTCCTGGGGACCCACGCGCTTTGTATTCGCTCGATGTAATTCCCCTCCAATCCTAACCATCTGTCGGCGCCCAGGGCGGTTTTGAGTCGTGGTGTGTTCTGCTTTGCGGGGGAGTGCGTCACCATTCCGGTGCCTGCGGTTGTTGCTTTACCTGACCGGCGGATTCGCTCATGATAATATCTGAGAGATTGGCTTAGAGCATTATAATTCATGTGTATAGATCCGGCTTTCCCGGGAGTGTAAATGGGTTCCACAGACTAGAATGGCCTAAAACGACATATTTGGTGCCGGCGGTTTGTTATTACCACGTGAGCGGCTCAGGTGCCTGAACCAGGATCTGAAGTAAATACCTCCGGTCGTCACCCACCACCTCGCGACAATATTCTTAACCCCTATGTATCGCCATCCGTTATGATCGAATCGACAAATGAATTGTGCCGTGTTCTTAATAATGAGTTGGTCTCTAAGCAATCCAGCCCTCGATATAACTTGGGAGTACCTCTCGCTGTGGGAGTCCTTTGCCTTCTTCCTTCCGTCACCGAGGCAGGTTCTCGAGTACTATTACTCTGTGTCTTTGTCTGTCTTTTGTTCACGCTGGCCTCGAACATTCCTTAACTCACTTTCGCTTCGCCAATACTCCACTGGATTCCCCGACAGCCAATATGAAGATTCAGAATCTTGTCGCTTTCGTCTTCTGTCTCGTCTCTGGGTACGCTGCATTACCCACGCTTCGCGTGCGAGAAGTGCCACAAGGTAATTTACCCCTCTTGTCTTCCAGTAATTCAATGTCTTCAGCTAAATCATTTGAATAGAGCACTCTCACGAAGCTATTGTACGAGCATGTGATCAAGCACTAAAGGTCGATAATCCTGACAGGATAGTTGCTGCTGTATTTGGGCTTTTGGATAGCGACGGCGCGTCCATCGGTAAAGGTGCAATCACTGTACGAGTAAAACGACTGCATACCTCTCCCCGGAAACTTACGCTGCTTTTCTTGGTTCCACAGGACAATGAGTGCTTGCAGGCTGCAACTGCAGACCGGGCGTTTACGAACGCGAAAAATCTGAATGATGTCGCCGCCATGACCGCGGCTCTCCAATATCGCACTCTCGAAAGGAACACCAACCAAGTCGGCGCGAGGTCTCCCAATTGCACGTCCTTTAAACCCGTAAATAAGGAGATAGCTGCCCTCTCTCAACATCAGGACCCCGCGGCGGTCGGTGCCAGAGCAGGAAACAGGGTGGTGGTCCTTGAGCTCGCGAGGCAAATCAAGGCGATTGGCGGTGACCCTCAAGACGCGCTCAAAACGGGTACTTTCAGGCCTGGCAGCGTTAACGATCCAACTGCCAAGGGAAATTCTTGCAAGTAGGTTGGGTATATTGGATCTGATACCGATGAGTAACGCCCTCCTTAGTGATGAAAAGGATGTACCTGGTTGCATTTTCTCCAAATCTTTGTTGGTCCAGGACGTCACACCAGAGGAGATCATTGCTGCCGTCGGTGAGGCACCAAATGGAGGAGGAAGCGTTCCCACCCCCGCGGTTGGCGACACCGATTGCATCCAGGTCCCAGTAATCCTTACAATCACCGATTCGCCATCGTCTACTCCTGTTGCTCTCGCCGCATTCGTCGCGCCGACTCTGAGCTCTGCTCCCACTGCCACCATTACCTCTGCATCGTTGTGATTGTCGAAGTCAATGCAGGAAAAAACGGTGAGCTGAAAGTCCCAATTCCGATAGTCTGGGGGTTAACCATCGTGATCTTCCGAAGCTTGGGCAATACCCTCCGAAGCCGCCATTGGCTGACCATAATTAGCCTCAAGCGAGCGTATTAGTCTTTTATTGCATTGGGGGGGGGAGGATTTCTTCATGGAAATTTAAGTGATATTATGTGTTCACATTGTGTGGGAGCTCAGGATTTACCACAATCCGTTCGGAAATGTGAATGCATCTCGACAATGTATATCGTTGCGTGACAGGACATCACCTGCCAGTGTAGGCTTGTTCGAGTAAAACCTGCGCTGGGCTGATACCCCAGACCTACTTTTCGAACTCTTTTTGCCAGAACTTCATACGATATCAAAGGAAACACTGATTGCTGTATGCAGCCGCTTGAAACCTTTTTGACTGAGATTAATCCTGCGTTCAAAGCTATGTGCAGGTGTGTTCTGTGCGAGCCATTGATAGGCGTACTATATGAATGTACTGTATTCTTGAGCGCTGGCTAATGCTTGCTCAAGGATAACAAAATTTCACGTTGCTTTGAAACTCGCCAGTTGGCGGGGGACATCTCTCCTTGCTGGACAGAAACCAGACTCATGAATGTCATAAATATCCCCTAGAGGCTGCGCGCCTCCCATTCTTTGACGAAGGAGAACAGCGTGTAGCCATGGTGGGGCCGGCCTTCTCCCGATCACGTGAGGGCTTGCAATGCCGATTCGACAACGATCTCGTCCAAGAGGTTGCAAGTCCTTCTCATTGTCTTCTTCTTGTCCACCCGCAATTGAGAATGCCCGGCTGTTGCCGCCCGGCCTGGTCACCCGACCCACGAGTCTTGCTCGTGCCTTCGCGCTGGATCCCTCACAACCGGCAGTACCTGACGACAATGGGCCGGTTAAGACGTCAGTGGTCCGTAGGTCGTCTCAACATCAAGCCAGGGCAGGGGTACATCATTATATCCTGCGTACGATCGGATGGTCGGCATTTTCGGCAGCAAGGCTATTGTATGGATTGTCCTTTCTCACACGGTGGGTAAGGTCTCATCAGAAGGCGCATAGACGGATCACAATTCCAAAACCTCTAGTCTGGGCGCGAAGGTCCGGGTGTGCTTTCTCAAAAAAATCTCGCTGATTGTCAAAGCCTTCGCTCTTTTGTCTACCATACTTTCCGTGCGAGGTCGGCGGAGATACCTTTCCCGCGCCACGCATACTATCAGTTTCCTCCTTGAGTCGCACCCTGGATACGATTGACGGCTTATTCTACTCAGCGCCGAACTTTTTGACAACAGGGATGCATCCATTTTGTTTCTTGGTCTACACCTCGTCTGCAGCGGATATTCCTTCCAATAACTACCCTATAACGTTCAGTGTTCGTGTCCGTGTTAGCTTGGCTAACAGTTGTGTCCGGTACAGCATCACTGAAGCAGATCGGGGTGTACAAGAGTGTTCAGGATGGGCGGGCGAAAACGCTTATCGTCGCACTCCTCAATCTGGTAAATCCAAATCTTACTTCCACCCAGGGTTATGTCTCCCCGTTGATAGGCAGTTAGTCAGGTTGCTTGACTCCTTGGAAAGAAGTGGAGGGGGAGTCCGGGAGATCTTTTTACGCTGACCCGATTGATTAGCTTGGAGTAATAGCTCAGTTAATACTGATTGTCGTTAATCTCGCTTAACACAGGACTCATAGTACTCCGACCCCTGAAAGATGGATCGGACTTGATAACGGTAGCGGTACCAAATTTCAACTCTCATTCCGTCATTCAAAACACCATATGGTCACTACCGGGGAGGTAAGTTCTTTCCCTAGTCTCACGGCCACTTAAGGCAACAACGAGTTTGGGTCGAGTAGGGGACAAATAGAGTCCATGCCATTCTGTCCTGAACATTCCAATATACTTTGATTAGGTTTTAAGAGTGGGACCTTCTTTTGATATACCTTCAATGCAGACCCTTCCGTCCATATCATTACAAGCTACGAGGGGACTCTATGACTTGTTCCGAGGGAGCCACCGGACCTAAGATCCGATTATATAAGTAGGTTAGCCGTGGGGATGAGAGTTAAGAATGTTGATATACCTGAGTTCAAGCAGACTTGGAAACAATGGCCTTAGCCTTGATCACGACGCACTCGAGGGTATAATCGGTCCCCAAACTGTGCCCCAAAACTCATCGATAGAGTCAACACCCCCATCCAGGTCGTCCACATATGAGTACTTCGAGCATTCTTGGAGGTTTAGGTATCTTAGTCGTAGTGCTTGCGTTGTACAAGCTACGGCGCGCCGATACCCTGCCATCCCCCTTGCCTCCCAGCCCAAGATCTTATCCAATAATCGGCCACTTACTGTCCATACCCGCTCAGGATGAGCATGCTGGGTTTTCCAAGCTTGCCCGGGAACTTGGAAGTAAGCTGTGGCCCGTGCATGATATACCAGAATTAAAGTCCTTATCTCAACAGGCGACATATTCTCCCTGCGTATTTTTGGGTTGCTGGTTGTTGTGCTGAATTCTTCGGAGGCCGCCACTGACCTACTCGAAAGGCGCTCAAGCATATACTCGGATCGTGTGTGCCCACCAATGTTGGCTGACCCGTCATTGTGTGTAAGCTCTACCCGAGCGTGACGCATATAGTAGCTGATAGCTTGATTTATTATTGCGCAGGATGAACTGGGGAAATGCTGTTGGCTTCTTAGCTTACAACGACCGATGGAAAAAGTCGAGGCGACTCATGCACCCTTGGTTATATAAGAAGATGGTTGAAGATTTCCATTCGTCTCACCCCCTTCAAACTCGGTTGCTGCTACATCGCCTATTAGAGTCATCCGACCATCTGAGTACGTCCGAAGGATTAGAAGCCGAGTTTTACAGGTTAGAGGCTTCACCGCCATTCGCCCCTCTGTATAGTATTAAAACTCGTGTTACAGAACTCTTTCAGCTACACTGGCGCAATATGTGTACGGTTACAAAACTGAATGCTCGGACGACCCATTTTTACTCAGCCTCAAAGAAGCTGCGAACCATCTTGCCACGGCTTCCCTACCATCCAGGAAGTAGAATATATTGATAAGATGTGTGCCTTTATGCTAATAATCGTGCGACATCTCAGACTTTCTAGTTAATCTGATGCCGGCTCTTATCCATGTCCCCGAGTGGTTTCCAGGGGCGGGTTGGAAGCGCACTGCACGCCAGTGGGGGGTGCAACAAGAACGCTCTGTGAACACGGCGTACGAATGGACTAAGGCTCAGATCGTGGGTGTTATTTTTAATATGGAGTCTACATCTTGCGATGATAATACCCGTTTAGGCGCAAGGGAATCATGAGACATCGATTATTGCGTCTTTGCTCGGTGATGCTCAACATCTTGATTTGGACCAGCATCTGGTAGACGACTACGTGAAAGAGCTTGCTGTTGCGATGTTTGTAGGTAAGAAGATTGGTTCCTCCCTTGAAATTACCTTATTCAAAACGCATATCTCAGCTGGTCCCGATACGGTGAATGGCATCTGAAACTAGGGGACTTGTCGATACTTACTTCCGCGGCAGATCGCAAGCACCCTCCTAATTTTTGTTTATGCCATGCTTCTCTTCCCAGAAGTTCAGGAGAGAGCCCAGAGGGAGATCGATACTGTGGTTGCCATAGATAGCTTACCAACTATTGAGGACAGACCGAACCTGGGATATGTGGATCGACTAATCAATGAAGTGTTGAGATGGCGGCCCATCGCCCCTCTTGGTACGTGAACTGACCCATGATGTATTATTTGTACCTAAATGTCAGTTTCCCGATCCCCGATTAGGTATACCACACGCTTGCTCACAAGATGACGTATATCGGGGCTACCATATCCCTAAGGGGGCGATTGTGTGAGTTCATTCGACCAGATAATGCCAATGAGGGAAAGCTAACGCGGTCGTCCTAGCATTGGAAACACCTGGTGTGTTCCAAAAATATCCTCGTTAGCGGTTTCTTAGATAGATTTTCTCTGGAAGGGCGATGACGCGGGACGAAAACACTTATCAAGACCCTGAGAGGTTTGACCCGGATAGGTACCTTGATCCAAAAGTTCCTTGCCCTCCGGCATTTGGATTTGGTCGGCGGTGCGTGTCATTTACTTTGTGGTATTAGTAGCCAGCCACCAATATCACCGTAGGGTTTGCCCAGGGTTACAGTATGCTAGAGCGTCCCTCTTCGTGACAGTCGCGTCGATTTTAGCCGTATTCAACGTCACACTTGCTAAAGACGAGGGCGGGCATGACATGGTACCTAGTTTGGAGAGCGCAAATCAAGTACCATAGTCAGTCTTATCTTTAATAAGCTCACATACGTAAAAATCTCCACTAACTGCCGCATACAGTCACCCTAAACCGTTCAGGCTGGAATTAATCCCGCGTTCAAAGCTACGTGTGGATGCGGTTTGTGCTGGCAGAGGGTAGGTGTAATATTTGAATATATCATTGAGTGTCCGGCCAGTGCTTGTTGGAAAGCAGTGGGGTTCCCTTTCGCTTTGACATTCGTCAATAGACCGAAGCCAATCAACATGCCTAAACAAACTAGCGAAGCACCCAACGATGCTCTGCACGTGTGGTTATCCGATCATGTTCCCCATACGGACTCCGGAAAGCCATGCCCGAGGAAGACTATATACACAATCTTCTCGAGCTGATAAGAAACCTCCCCTTCGCCCGACAAAGGTTTGACCCATGAGTGCCATAAACATTCTCTTGGGTAGTCTCGGTACAATAGCTAGCGTAGCTGCAGGATACGCACTCTGGTACAAGGACTCATCACCATATCCACTACCTCCGAGTCCAAAATACTACCCTCTGATAGGTAACCTTTTGTCTGTGCCTACTCGGGACGAACATGTTGGATTTGTAGAAATCGGGAAGCAACTGAATAGTAAGCTTCAAATCTCGATGGAGCTGACGATGCGATGACACGTTGATTTCGCTAGGTGACATATTTTGTTTGCGAGTTTTCGGAACTTTGATCGTTGTTCTCAACTCGTCAGAAGATGCCACAAATCTACTCGAGAAACGCTTTAGTATCTATTCAGATCGTGTATGTCCCCCGATGATAGCGGAGCCTTCGCTGTGTGTCGTTTTATCTGGATAAGCTAAAAAACGCTCCATACTGACAAACTTCCTCCCACTCTTACAGAGTCAATTGGGGCAAGTTTCTCAGCCTAGTGGGCCACAACGAGCGCTGGAAAAAGTCCCTCCGGCTCATGCATCCCTGGCTGCATAAAAAGGCGACCGAAACATTCTATTCCTCTCAGCAACTCCAAGCTCGACTTTTGTTGCAGCGTTTGCAGGAAGCATCAGGTCATCTTAACACCTCCGAGGAATTAGAGGCGGAGTTTTACCGGTGAGCGTGACACCCCACGAATAGAAACAATAATAACCTGCGCACCTTCATAGGGCGGTTGCCACTACGCTAGCACACTCCATATACGGCTACAAAGTCCAATCTTCCGAAGATCCGTTTGTGCTTGGTTTCAGGGAAGCAACAGAAAACCTTGCAAAAGCCGCCTTACCTTCCAGTATGCGTGTTAATCGCAACACTGATGGCCTGAGATACTGATATGCACTTTTCTTCACAGATTTCTTGGTTAACCTATTCCCAGCTCTCGTTCATGTGCCCGACTGGTTCCCGGGAACGAACTGGAAACGTACCGCTCGAGAGTGGAGGGTGCACCAGGAGCATGTGGTTGATACAGCGTATGACGAGTCCAAGGCTCAGATCGTGAGTATATCGGTCGATAATTATGTTATCGTTGAATAGAAGATGATCATCTCCTTTAGGCAAGCGGGGAGAACGAGACTTCGATTATTGCGTCCCTAGTGGGTCATGCCGAACGCCTTGGACTCGAGTCGGACGAGATCGATGACTACGTCAAACACATTGCGGCTACGCTTATTGCAGGTAAGCGATTCCAGGCAACCTCCACTCTGACTGACCAACTGTTCGTCGATTAGGTGGTACGGACACTGTATGTTCACCTCAAATTATTGTCAAGGCGCAACAATGTTAACTTCGCGCCAGTCCGTAGGCGCGCTCCTGGTTTTTGTTTTGGCTATGCTCCTGTTCCCTGAGGCTCAAACGAAGGCTCAAGAGGAAATTGACGCCGTGGTTGGATTGGATCGGCTCCCTACTATGGAGGACAGGCCGAAGCTCGAGTATGTGGGGCGCCTCATTAACGAAGTTCTTAGATGGCGCCCTGCTGTTCCTGCTGGTATGTCCCATGTTGGCATAGGGTACGTCGCATTGATTGATTGTGTTCTGTAGGCGTGCCACATGCTTGTTCCGAAGACGATGTTTATCAAGGATATCGAATTCCCAAAGGAGCTATCGTGTGAGTCGATTTGGCCCAGAAGTTATGAACCTGGGCTTAAACTCCGATCACAGGATTGGGAATATCTGGTATGCGCCAATAGTAACTCCGTAATCCACACCCCAGTAATCCTCGTTGTCTTTCAAGGGCAATTAACCATAACCCCGACGTCTATAAAGATCCCGACTCGTTCAACCCAGACCGCTATCTCGATCCCAATGTTCCACCGCCACCAACCTTTGGCTTTGGAAGGCGGTACGTGCTCCCGACTTGAACGTTGAGGTGTTTTATCGAATGTGCAAACAGCATCTGTCCTGGACTACACTATGCTCAGGCGGCGCTCTTCATCACAATCGCATCAATTCTGGCAACGTTCAATATTACACTTGCCAAGGACGCAGATGGGAATGACATGGTGCCCGTAGCAGAAAGTGAAAATTCAGTTACCTAGTCAGTCTCACGCTGGACAAACTGTGGGTTGTATTATTCGCTGACCCGCGCATATAGTCACCCGAAATTGTTCAAACTGAAGCTGACTCCTCGCTCGAGCTTGCATGAGGATTTGATTCGTAGCGGTGCTTGAGCACAGTGATTGGAATCGTTGAAAGGTGCAGGTTGATTAGCTCGAGCCAAACCGTGGGGTCTGTGAACCGAATGCATGAATGGGGAAATAACTCAGGTCTATACATACGTGTATATATAACAACATTCAAGATACAATCAAGCCAGCGACAACAAACACTATACCAATCCAAATGTTCAAGTGCCAAGTCACGAGCGCTAAAATATGTGATCTAAAAATGGCTAGTCACGTGCCTTTATTGACTCAGTTCACCATTCAGAATCAGACCACCAACAACCACCCAGCCACGGCCGCGACGGCGCTCATCACCACTCCAACACCGACCCCTATGCCCCCGCCTCCATTCGAGTTTCCATCCGGCTTATTTGGCGATGTCCCAGTCTGGGTCGCACTCCCCGGAGCGCTCGTCGAGACAGTCGAGGCGGGCGGCGGAACGCCGTTGTACTGTGCGCGGATAATCGAAGCTGCTTGTTCGGCCATGCCGTAGGTTGGAGCCATTAGCTGGTTCAATATAATTTTGTGAGTTTATCTTCATTTTGGGCTGAGAGGACTTACGTGAGCTGCAAACTGGATTGGGTAGATAGACGAATCAACGACGCGGACGTTGCCTAGAAGGGGAAAAGGGCGGCGATGTGAGTGTTTAATTAGGAATTATTCAAGTTCGACTCACTCGTCCCGTATATCCTCAGATCCGCGTCTACGACACCCGCATGATCCTCTGGTAACATCGACATCGTGCACGATGGATGATACCTACCCCCAATCAGCCCAAATCTCCGAATACCAAAACTAGATGCTTACTCGGTTCCTACTTTTTCGGGCAACCACCCATCCCAATCATCATCCGTCTGTATCCCACTCCCCGGTGAAACCTCTTCGATAATCGATCCATTAAGCGGCTGCGTCTGGCCTAGCTTTCTTGCCAACTTGAGCCCTTCGCGTAACATCAACACGTCTGCGTCGTGAGAGAGGTAGTTGGGGTCGATCACGGGCGGGTCGAATGGGTCGGTAGAGTTTATGTATAGGCGGCCGTGTGAGAATGGGTGTTGGAGTGCGGCTTGGATGGCGATCGTGTCCGAGCCGGAGGATGTACCGGTTAATGAGAAGAGGAGTTCGACCTGAGCGATCAAGTTGAATGTTTGGGTTTGGGTAAGTAGTTTAGATTCTGGACGTACCTGCCCAACCTGACTCATTAAAAGCTTATCCATCGTCGTCTCGTAGATCGCTTGATACCCCCTGCGCACTCGCTCGTCCGTACTGGGCACCAACTGGTTCACACTATTCGTCAAGTTCATTTTAAGTTCTTGGTGAAATGTCGGGGCCCAGTCTCCGAACAGATCTGTAATATTTGCATATGCAATGGCCGAGTTTATAAACGAGAGGAACGGAGCGGATGTGCCATTCTCGAGGTGGGGCGAGTTTCGGATGGACGCAGCCGTTTCGGCGGTGGTTCGAAAGACAACTTCGGTGGAGAGGTGGTCTTGGAGATGGGCGCCGACGCCGGGGAGTTCGTAAACTGATAGAATTATGGAGTGGAACAAGTTCCAGTCAATCGTGAGTCCTAGCAGAATAGTGAAATTCGGATTGACGCACCAACCGAGATGTTTAGCTTTTCGAGTACGTCTCTCGGTCCGAGCCCACTATGCATCGCGATATTCGGACTCCCGACGGCGCCACCGGCCAGAATAACCTCTTTTCGCGCTTGAACTGTCCGTTTTGTCCCCGTGCTGGTTGCAGCAAACTCGACTCCGCTCGCTACGGCCTTTCCGTTGGCGTCCTTTTGGTCTGCCCACAAGATCCTCGTCACAGTCGCGTTGGGGAGAATAGCGAGATTGGGTCGTGGACCGAGTGGATCGATGTAGGCGCTTCGAGAATAGGATCGTGTCCAATTCGCCGGGTTGATCGAGCTGGTCGCAATGAACCCGCCCCATCCACTTCCACCGTTTGCGTCCGGACTTGGAGGGATACCGATCCAGTCGAGCGTGGCGGTCCAGTCCCCGACGATGGGTACAATGTAACCCGGGTAGCTGTAATGCAGTGGACCGGACCGGCCGTGCGAGGTGATGTCGTAGAGGATACGTCCGGCGGATTTGATCTTGTCTGAAGGTTCGGTAAAATTTTCGGATTTCTTCATTGCTTCAAAGAGGGATGCCCAGGACCAGGCTGCGGCCGAGGGTTGGTTTGGTAAGAGTTGGGACCAGGC
>WSLM01000833.1:0-12084 GCA_019677335.1 Ceratobasidium sp. UAMH 11750 | reverse complement strand
GGGTTTTCCTCTGATTTCAGGACGAGAGGAGTTGATCCGTCTGAAACTGGGTTGTCTGACTTCGGAGTTCTGAATAGCGATCTCGATAGTGAATCTGCATTGTCATGAACTCTTCCTGCGCGATGGATTATCTTCATGCCCATCAGGAAGTTTTGAATGGCTGGGAGAGGCTATTGGAGCCTGAGAGTGGTGAGAGGTAGTTGCCTGTCCATGGATGTCTCCAGAGCCCCAGGGAGCAGAAAAGTAGCCTAGAAGCGCAGGGTACAAACAAACCACCATACATGCATGTCAGTGACCAATGGTGCAAAAAAACTCGCGTCTGGGAAAGTATTTCCCATTTTTCTCCCTCAATTCTCCTCCAAATCCAGTTCTGATTGAACATTCATGATTTCCAGAGTGATCTGCAACTTTGATTTTTTCGACTCAATTTCAAATTTCCATATATGGTAGGTGATATGGCCAAAAGAATTGCGTTTGGGCGAGTAATTTGTGTTTTTCTCTGTGAATTTTGATCCAAATGAGCTTCTAATTGAACATTTGGGCTTCTAGAAGCCTGCCACATCTGCTGACAAATTTTTGCGAATTTCAAATTCCATTGGACAAGCATGCCTGTGGAGTGCCGGGCAAAAAGTCACCTGATTCAGGGGTAAGACAAACCCCCTTGGGCAGTTCACCCCCTGGTCCACAAGCATTCCAGGCACCAACACCACCCCTGGGGGCAGTTTATGGCATTTAGTGGGTTTGGTGCTGTGGACAAGACAAAAAAATGGCTGGTGCAAAAGCTGAGATTTCAGTGAAATGGTAGGTACATTGCTTTGTTTGTACCCTGCGCTTCTAGGCTACTTTTCTGCTCCCTGGGGCTCTGGGGACATCCATGGACAGGCAACTACCTCTCACCACTCTCAGGCTCCAATAGCCTCTCCCAGCCATACAAAACTTCCTGATGTTGCTTGAGCGTACTCAATTATGGATCCAACGTGCTCGGGGCGTGCCTCTCCATGTTCATTTTTTAGCCGACCTTGGGACAGAAGTGCACCAAGTTAGCCAACTGATTCCAGTTCTGCAGTCGCATGCAGCCTCGATTTCATCCCTGGTGTTCCCCCGCGGAGTCAACATACACTTTATTAGATCCTTATTTGTCCTTTGGCAAGACCAATTTGAACACACGTTGCTCAAAACTCTGGTGCTAAAAGGAGTGTTTCCTTCCGGAGCTTCTCTTAGTTGGCCCCCTACCTTACAAGGATTTGCTAACCTTCAACTACTCGAGCTTTCCGCAGTGCATAACTCTCCAACTACCGAACAATTAATAAACATGATATCCAGTAGCCCTCGCCTCCATACCCTACGTCTCAAGGATATATCGGTACCTTTTACCGAGTCCGATCAAGCCCGTGTGCATTCTTCCATTGATCTGCCCTACCTCCGTCTATTTGATATCGCGGATTTGGACATTTCGCTTTTGATACTGCTGCTGTCTCTGTTGTGCCCTGGCCCGCTTGCCCTTGATTTCAGACTTCAGACCCTCCACTATTACTCGATCTTTGATGCCGTGGTTCTATTTTTTGAACGCTCTAATATTACGTCCCTATACATGGAGAACGAGGATCCAGGTATTGACGCTCGTTATGCAGGAGCACCTCCCTTCGGATGGTACCCATACCTATCGCAGCTGCGCATCCTGTTCTTATCTGGTTCGGGGCGTGACGGAGCTCTACTCGATTGCTTGACAACTCCGAATATTCGCGGGAGGGTGACTGCTCTGGCCCCAAGTCTCCATACGTTGGTTTTGTTTGACTCTCACCTGAACGATCCAACACGAGGCCGGGTGAAGCGCGTGGTCGAAGCGTACTCCCTTCGTCGTATAATTTTCAGAAACTCTCCCAATCTGGACGAGCACTCAGTCGATGGCGAGTCCGATGCGGGGAGTGGAGTAGAAGCGCCCAACGAGACTAAGCTCGGCGACTTTAGGGACTGGTTGAGTCAACGGGTAGAGATTGTAATATTTGAACCTCAGCAGCTTGCGCCCGATTCCATGGAGGAATGGGACATGTATGTGCAGGCACTGATGTCTAGTTTGGGCACTTAAATACGATGAATGGTTGCACTGTGCTATTTAGTACATGCTGTCATTGGCTTACGATTGTCATGCATGTCATTTCATGTGATTTTCAACCTCCTCTACTGTCTCGCCCTGATATGTACAGGATCCTTGCGACCTGAACTGATTTACGTTACTTGATTCTTCAAGGACTTGGCTACTGCTTCTATCCAATGTCATTCAAAGCGTGAATCTGTAGCCAGGCTAAATTCGTGGGAGCTTCGAGGCGCTCGTGGTTTAGAGATGACTCCTAGCTGGTTTGCGAGCGCTTGACAAGGCTCGGAGCGCTGGTGCTTGGAGGCACTCAAGGGCGCTTGAAGTCGCCTCCTGCGTTTTGGCGCCCTTCTGGATTCGACTAAGAGCGTAGAATGTATAAATAGACAAAAAGGCGCGGATTGTCGCGTAACATTGCTCAGTTTGTTGTGGTGACTCGTACAAATGAACAGTGAGACGGATCGTGCATAGAACTAACTCTTCACGCTCGCTTTTTCATATCCCACGCGCTTCTCGGATACTCTCAAAGTTGAGGAGCTCCAACATCTCCAAGTTTTGTGCGACTGTTCGTTCGAACCTCGCGCCCTCGCAAACCTCACCTCCTGCTAGTTAAAGCACCTGTATGCATACACGATTGTGAGCGGTCCGTATCACGAGATACAATGGTAGCCTGGTGTCGTGGGTTTGAGGGTTTTTTCGGTTAAAGTGAACGTGTTTGGGCCCGCCACATGTCAACCTAGTCATCGGAGAATGAATAGGAAATCACGTAAATCAATACGGCAGACTTGGAGGATAAACATGAGGCTTGGCCTGTGACATTGAGCAACGCCCTTGTTTCTGAAATTAGTCACTTCTCTCACTGAAATTTGATAATATTCCTTTCTGACTCGCCTGACCATATCTCCTGCTGGCTGTGTTCCGCGCTGAGGCGTTGTGCTCCAATTAGAACTGACCTGCTTTTTTGTTATCAGCCAGGAGTCATTGTGTCTGAAGGTGATCAGTGGGCTACTCGTCAGTGCATTGCTTTATAGTGGAATCCCACTTGGGCCATGTTCTGCCTTGGTGGGCGTTGTCGGGAGATTTAGTGCTACGCTTAAGAACATATAGTAGTTTGGGTGGAGACTTTGGCCACTCCGTCATAGACCACGAGTATTAAGCTGATGTGTGGAGCTAGCGACGATCGAGGCGTTGTATCTCCTCACGCATTGCTTCGTTGTGGTCTCACGAGCAGATTAGTATATGCGCCCAGTTACACCTCAAACCTGTGGGTTAAACGCCATAATGCATGGTCACACGGAGATAATAAAGCACCGGCTGAAAGGGGAAGGAACGGCCGGGCGGGAGAAGGTAAAAATCGTCAGATTGTAGTGTAGTTGGATTATTCCCGAAGGTAAAATCACGTAGCCAAACCGAATGTAGCTTGTTGCCACTGCTTGCGGCTGTGAGCAGCGGAGTCGAACCAACGGGATCAATATATTAGCGGGTATCCGCACGTGGCCGAAGTCACAAGCGCCGAGCGCTAGCAAGAAGCAAGCGGAACTCGAAGGGAGTGGCGCATTACGGCAAACCCAAGATGAGCGGCCATCAGTGGACAGCATCTCCCGCACGACACGCGAGGGCGTCTAACTAGCCAATAGAATTGATCCTTGGAACCAACGTGGAGCTACGTCAGACCTATAAAACCTGGTCACGAACCTGCTCCAACTCTCTACATCACTCCCATCTCATTTCGATTTTCCACCCACATATGCCAGTGGTATCGGCACTAGGACTGACTACGCAACCAGCCCCGGCGGCCCCAAAAGAGGATTCAACCTCCTCCCTTTCCACAAACGGTCTTTGTAAGTCCGACCGCTGTGGTGATTTTGGCACAATTTTTGATTTACAATAATCGCAGCAACCGGAAAGAGTATCATAGTGTTCTGCGACGGTACGGGCCAAGATGGACTCACGACATGTAAGTACTCACGCTATTGTAACATCGCTGATTGGTATTCACGACGGGCGGCTGGATAGTCTTAACGATAGAAGAGACCGCAGCCCTGGCCAAAGAAACAGCGGCGATTTCACCTCTGTCGCCTCTGGTACCGGTCGCGCCGTACCCAACCAATGTGTTGCGCCTGTGTATGTGGCCGTTATTTTGAGGCTTGGCTACCGTAAACTGACGTAAACCTATGCTCGCACAGCTCGGTGTATTCCATTGCGTGCTCCTAACGGGTAACGTTTGACCTGTTGTTTCACCCAGCAGACCGGTTGACCCTACTTTCTAGGCAACTACAGTTGGTATTCTATCAAAGTGGAGTCGGCGCTGGCGACGACTTCCGGGGAGCATCAGATTTTGGGGATGACTATGAAAGGGCTCGAGGGACTGCAACGGGTAACATGGTGTTCACATTTGCCGCATGAATTTCTGTTTGACT
Source organism: Ceratobasidium sp. UAMH 11750 (assembly GCA_019677335.1). NCBI lineage: Eukaryota > Fungi > Basidiomycota > Agaricomycetes > Cantharellales > Ceratobasidiaceae > Ceratobasidium > Ceratobasidium sp. UAMH 11750. Next base: position 7,572 of record WSLM01000833.1, on the reverse strand, counting down.
TTCTATGCACAGGGAGCAAGATCCGAGACGCCTATAATTTCATCGCACAGAATTATGACGAAGGCGACAGGATCTAGTGAGTCAGAAAACCCTTCTGAACTCTCGTCGAATAACGGGATCCGTAGCTTGTTCGGGTTCTCGCGTGGCGCATACACAGCCCGAAAAGTTGCAGGCCTAATTGTAAGCTGAGCTTCGTTGGTGTTGGTTCGAAAGTTTGTCAATGGGCTGGATTAGTGTAAGCTCGGGCTACTCGGTCGGCGCGAAATGGGGAATTTCTTTCACTACTGGAGTGCACTGGATCGAAACGACCCCAAAATCAAGATCAAGAAAGGGAAGGAGGCACGTATTCAGTAAGCCAAGTCTCCCAGTATCCCGTACGGACAATAAAAATCTGACGTGAATTACTTTAGTTTTATTGGCACTTGGGACACAGTTGGTGCGTGCCCGTTACTCGAGCGGATCCTTCAATCATATCTAACACGACGGCGACGACAGGTTCCGTTTTCGAGGAACTTTCCGCACCTAAACTTAATGCTTTGACCCTGGTTGATACGGAGTGAGACAACTACAACATAGTTCGCCTATTTTGGGTTAACTTTTATGGTCCACAGACTTTCGGAGGGCATTGTAACTGCCCGACATGCGCTTGCATACCATGAAAACCGCAAAGAATTCCTCCCGACCCCATATGTGGGATACGACAAAGACAGGGATGTTGAACAGGTCAGTGGCGGACGCGGGCACTCGGAAGCTATCAAGATTTTTAACTCCTGATCGGCAGGTGTGGTTCCCTGGAGCACATTCGGATGTTGGAGGTGGTTACAACGAGCACTTGATTGCTGATGTTACATTATGTTGGATGGCGGTAAGTAACGCATCCAATCAATTTTTTGCTCTTGTAAACTGACCTTTTCACAAAAGGGGGAAGCGGTGAAGTCTGGTCTCGGCCTAGACGACTCCTTCCTCTTCGACTGCTTCACTGTCCTCAACTCGCCCGACGTCTCACCTGAGCTGCGCCTCCACTACGAGAGGCACAGCTTCCTCACCGTCGATCGCATGAAAACTTTGGTTCATACGTCACATCACGACAAGGAAACCGCGCTCTCGAGCATCGCCCCCGAGTTTATGTATCATCAAAGCTTATGGGCCGAGTTGAAGGAAACCCCTGGCGGTCCCTCGCGCAAGGCGTTTATAGGAAAGACGGGCGATCCGCCGAGGAAGCCGTTGACCGAGTTTGAGAGGAAGTACTGGAAGATGTGCAGCTGGGACGTGAGTATCTCTCACCCCCCAAATGTCATTCACGGATTTATAGAATCTCATTAGCGACTGTTTCCGCTCCCTGTGGCAAGAGTTGGTGTGCCAACTGCTCGCGGGCATAGCCCCGCGTGGAAAATCCAGCCGATCCCGCAATCGCCTCCCCCACAGCCTTCGTTGCCCGTAAGTACAAGCTTCAGATCACGGGGTACCTAATGCTCACATGGGTGATTAGGCCCAACATCCTATAGCGTTTGAGTGCGTAAGCGATTATACGAATGGAATGAAGAGGCACTCGGTTGCTTGAGGGGGAATATTGGCATATGTAATATTGCTCTTGATGTTGAAGAGACGAGCTATTTGGCACGAGCGCTAGTGCTTGGTTCTAATGATGTTTTGTTACGACCGTGATCATAGGAGAAAGATATTCAAAGCATGGAAATTTCTATTGAGCAAGCGACGAGGGAACAAGACCGTGAACTCATGTCGGAAATATCAAAGTGGCAACCTCGGGGCTATGAAATTGGAGGTAATAGAGGATGCACTGACGCAGACAGCCACCCCTTACACTAAAGCTTCAAGTTATTATCGATATTTTCCCTTTGTCCTTACCGTGAAGCATGGGTTTCATGAAGAGCCGCACAAGTAGTGGAGGTCGTGATATACGGAGCACACGAGGTGGGTTTTGGTGATTTCACTGCCCCACAGTGGTGCCCACGGAACGTTCTTATCGTTGCATTTGAGAGTGGTCGAGTAGAGTCAAGACTTACTCGTCGGAAATACAGTAAAACAAAGAGTTATGGATGGAACCGGCGTCCAGCCAGGATTCTGAGTCTGTGGGCTCGTCAATTGCAACAGCAACGAGAAAATGACAGATTATATAAATGTCGTGATGTAAGCGGCGCGCCGAGAATATGGGTGCTGGAGGAGCCCTTGACAGTGAGGGAGGGACTCCCGCCTGGTGGCGCGGGCACTGTAAACAGGGCCAAACAAACTACGCCTGATGAACTCCGAACTTGACAGCGACCACATCACAGCGCTTGTTCACCAAGCGGAAAACTGGAGCTGGTTAAATTTATGATCTAGTTTAAATTTGGCCGGGCAGGACTACGGTTTCCTGTCTTGATGTCGTGAACTCGACCACCTCGGGTCAAGCGAGTTTGGGTCTTTACTTTACCACATGCCCACTTATGGAAGTTGTACTGGAAGGCTGGGAGTATCACTTGACCTATTTGCTAGTATCGTCGATTTGCCGCCGGATTTACCTCCGCTTGGAATTGACTTTTTTGGATCAAACTATTCCGGTCGGCGTGGCTGGTCAATAGAATGCAGGTCTGTCAAAGTTCAAACTGGATCCGAACGTGATGATACTGCTTGACCTAAAGGCCCTTAGAATATTATGGCGCTTTCTAGCTAAGGCATCTTCCACCCAGCGACTTGCTGCTCGGTAGATTAGGTTATTTGAAACGCTTTTCGCGGTCCACTTCCCTCGAAGGTTGTAATCGACAAGTGGATGCAAATGCCATTGGGGTGGATATTGCAAGTTGAATGGACCCAACGTGCGCCTGATTATTACGCCTGCCAAGTGGTAGGGCGTCCCTTAATCCAGAGTTGCGAATTTTCTTATGGGCTCGCCGTGTGTTGGGGTGTGTAAACTGGACACTGCATGTCTTACCAAGTCGGGCTTTATTTGCTGGTGAGTGGGAATCTGGGATACCCGGGTTGTGTGCAAAGTCGGGATGGATTTGTAGGTCAGTAAGTCCGTGGCATCGTTTGATTCGTAAGATCTGAGATAAAAACGGACACCCCGCCTTGCTAGATTCCTTCCTGGGTTACGACCACCCTGAAAAACATTAAAATTCTAGTTTTATATTATGGCAGGAAGTCGCTGCCATTTGGCCACCGCTTAAAGGAAGGCCTGGTCTCAAAATTGCGAGCACCAGAGTCGGGAGTCAGGCTATTGAAGACGATTCGGGAAAACCAAGGTCAGTAAATTATTCAAAACCTCCGGTTTTCTACAACGGATCGCATTCAACCTATATTTATCTCCGCACAGGAGTTCAGGGCTTCTGAAGATTTTCTAGATGTTTCCGAATGAGCGAAGCAAATGAATGGGAATGATGGGAGAATAGGGGGCGTACATAAGACCAGGAGCCATTCCGAGCTAGCCGAAAAATCCCCCGCTTGTCGAGACTTTCCTTCGACTTTTAACGATCTTGCGCTTATCGTGATCAATGTCTACCACTTCTGTGACGCTGAACTACACGCCCATCATGGCGCTGATCGTGTTCACAACGTACTTCGGGATGGGGGTAGAGTTCTTATGGTGAGTCCGACCCCTATCTAGCACGCTGGCGCTGATGTCCTGGTAACAGTGTGTTCCTCGGGGAGCTGCGGGGTGTAGCTGCCCTCGAGAGTGTATTATATGTGGTGGTTGGCGCTTGCCTGGCGTCAGTGTTCTGGGGGCTGTATGTGGACGAGGCGTCGGCACCCCTGAGGGGTTGGATTCAGTGGTCTGTCGAGTCTGGCGTCTTATATGTTGGTGAGTGCCTGGAACCGTGGAGCGGAACGTGGAGGGCTGATAGATTCGGAGTAGCTATTGGAGCTGGGCGGGCTGCAATTGCTCGCTCGTTGGATAGTGTACTGGCGACTAGTCAACTCAAGCATCGGTTCGCACCTCGGTTTTCGACGTTTGCCTGGGCTCAGCTGGGGTCCGCACCCGCGCTGGCCCTTGTATACTACTTGCCCGGTTGGAGTATCGCCTTGCATTCTGCAGCCTGGGGGATTCTCGGTGTCCCGGCCTCACTTTGGCCGACAGTGAACCCTAGAGAAGCGGCACGTTTCAGACTTTATGCTAGAACGGGTAAGTGATTATGCCTAGTATAGAATTATTACTGGGCTAACAAGCAATTATTCCAGCGGCGTGCGCATGGCTATCTTTAGTATTCGTTATCCTAGGCATCTGTTCGCACCCGCCCGGCTGTGATGATGTGTATGAACCACCCAGTGAATTTGATGGCAGGCCTGGCGAACTGCCAGCACTGGTACGTGTTGACGAGAGCGAGGTGCAGAGCGTGGCTGATCCCAGACCTCGCAGGGTGAGAACGAGGACGTGGAGGACGTGGTAGAGGTATGTGAGAATGGCCAAAACGATGAAAGTGAATTGATGGGGGAACATCGCAGGTGGTCGCTGAAACTATCGAAGAACCGCCGACAGCCCCCGATGTATCGACAATGTCCCACGCACCAGAAACCATGCACGCGAACATGGCAGAGGCGCTGGAACCGAGCGTTCAAACTCCGGCTTTCCCTCAACCATCCAGCGTGGGTGCCGGAAGCGAGTCCGAAGACGAACCGAGCGATAATGAAACAGCCTACGAAGATGTGGAGAGTGAACAGGAGAGGGATGGAAGCGATGGGACAGAAGATCCGGAGGAGAAGAGCGAATCGAGGTCAGACGACGAGTCAAGGGAAGATCGCGAGTACGCCGAAGACGAGCCCGCTCCCAGCCCGGGCGCCATCATTTCTACCCCGTCGACTGGGAGCACAGACGACAGTGACGAGGCGCCAAACGAGAATTCGCGTCACGTCCAACTTACCACGACCGGCCCGAAGGAGCAAATCCCGGTAGCCACCTCGACTGGAGAACCGGGACTTCCGACGCGTCTACTATCCGACACGCCCCTAGCTGCGGAGGCGCTCGCTGTTGCCCACGCCGTCATGGACCTTACGCTCGGTGAGGATGCTGCCCGAACGATGGAGGAAGCGGGAGTCGAGGAACAGGTCGTTAGGTTCGAAGAGGTATGTGATGTTGTAGGTTTGAGGGATTGAGTCATTCAAATAAGTCTGACCCGCAGACTCTCGCTACCGAGGAGGTAGAGGGCGGGCCGAGCCTTACTCCGAGCGTGTTGACTCCAACAAGCACGCCTGCGGGTACCCCTGGTGCCACCGAGTCGTCCGAACCGTCGCCCTCCAACCCTCTGGGTATCAGCGAGCACTCCATTGTGCTCCCTCCTCGGGCGTTCGGCAACCTAAACGAGGATGCCACCGTGGATCCCCAAACCGAGCCGGTTGACGAGAGCGCTATCGCCGAGCCGGCCTCTGTTCCTACTGGCGAGGAAACGTTCATCGGCGCACTCGAGTTGACTATTCTGTTTTCCTGTCTAACGGTCAACGAGGAACGGGATGCCCTACCCGAGCCAGAATGCAACGAAAGCTCAGATTTGAAGAATATCGACGAGGCACCGGCGGATACGACTGGACTCCAACCTGGTGCCGGCGCTAACGATTTGCTATCCGCGCCAACCGCTGTGGAAGCGCAAGCACAAGTCCCTGCGGTATACATGGCAGAGAGGCCTAGCTTACTCGGCCACGACATGGATTCCCAACCCGCTGGCCTGGAAAATCCATCGCATATACCCGGAGTTAATCCCCCAGCCGATCCGGCGGAAGAAGCCACGACCGACACGGAGACAACAGCCGAGAAAGATTGGCAACACGCACGCGGAGCCGATACAATGGCCGAGCCGAACGTGACCGGAGGGGCGAACCAGGAACAGGCCGGAGAACCCTCGACCGCCACGGAGGACAACGTCGGGACGCTTGCTGCCGCCTCCGACGCCACTGACTCCACATTCGATGAAGACGCTACCTGGGCGACGAATGACGGATCCGAAGCGGTACGTAACATTATCAGCTCGGAGGTTTGGTTGACTGACGCAAGCCCGACTCGCAGGCTGCCGCGGCCGAGGAGGGAGAGGCCCAAGCCGGATCCCCGGGCGAAAGTATCGTCGTTGTACCTGGCCCCGTCTCTACCCACGAAGAGATATCCGTTGGCACACTTGAGCCGATTATTCCACCCACTGGTCTCGCGGCCAACGAGGAGTGGAGCATGCCCGTTGCGCAGGAGTGCGACGAACGCTTGGATCTAGGGGACACCGATGGAGCGCCAACGGATGCAGCCGGATCCCAACCTGCCGCCCCCTCTGACGATCCTCTACCAGCGCCAACAACCGTGGAGACACGAGCACAAGACCCGGCGACGCATGCAACAGCGGAGTCCGAGGTGGCCAGTCTTGGTATGGACCCCCAACCTGCCGGTGTGGACAACCCATCGCATATACCTGGCCCCAGCTTTGCGATTGATCCAACGGAAGAAGTCGGTGCCAACGAGGAACAGGCAGGAGGATCCTCGACCACCGTCGACGATAACATCGGGCATATGCCGGAGGGAGCGACGAACGAGGAGCTACCGGAAACCTGGGGACATGTCCTCGTCATCGCACACCAAGCAGAGGCCGAGGTCGGGGCTGTGGAAACCGGAATACCGCTGGCAGTAACGGGGGTGCCTGCAGGCGTGGATATCGGGGAACTGCAGTCGCAGACGGTCGCTGAGCAGGCGGTGGGTCCGGAGATACCTCCGCCGCCGCCAAGTCTCGCCCCTGCGCCTGCTGTCGCCCTCGAGGCCGACGCTGTGATGGCTTCTCCAACGCTGATCGCTAGCGAACCGGTGGACGACCTGATGGCTTCGCCAGTGCCTGGGCCAACTTCTGTGCACGTGTATCCCTTTGCGGCCCCGAGTGCACCCCAACTCCCCGACGCTGTTCTTGCAACGACTGATGTGGAGATGGCACCACCTCCGCGGAAGAGCGCGTTCGCCGACTCGCCACGCCTCCGACGGCACGACCCAGCGTCATACCTGAGGTATTACAAGGCTCGGGCACACGTTACCGTGCTGAAGAAGGCAATTCGGCCGTCGTTTCTCCCCCTCGAGATCCCGATCCCGCCTGTGCCAGCGTCCTGGTCGTCTCAGCAGAACCCAGGACGGGCGAGTGCATTCTGCAATGTGCCGCCTCTTCGACCTTACGACCCGTCGTCTTCGGCTTCGTACTATAGGAATCGAGCGTGGGTCACGGCGATGAGGAGGGAGTGCCGTAGGATGTCCCCGGGTTGGGAGGCGCCTGATTTCGTGCCAGAGTTTGTGATTCCGGCGGTCCCTGTGTCCTGGACATGTCCGCAGGCTCAAATGGTGCCAGCCGCCTAGGTGGATCCGCGTCTGGGTGGCTAGTGAAGGATGTGCTGGGAATGAACACGGAGGTCGGGTGGCCGAGTCTAAGCAAGGCAGAGGGGCGTGAGCGGTAAACGGGGTCTAGCGTCCGTTAAGATATTTCTGAGAGCTCGTTGTATTAATAGCTTTGTTTGTGTTCTTGTTTCCCTTTCCATCTTAGTTTTGTCCTTAATATTACCTTGCTCCAGCAAGGTCTCTCCACGGCCTGAATTCAATTTGAAATTAAGCACAGTTTCTCTGCCAGTCACGTG
>WSLM01000832.1:0-12099 GCA_019677335.1 Ceratobasidium sp. UAMH 11750 | reverse complement strand
CACCTCGGAATGGGGCCTCATTACCGTCGTCCGTACATCATTCGCAACACTCTCAACCGGCTTTTCCGTGAGTCTCCCCTTGATGAGGTGTGGGCATGAACTTATCCCGAATAGATCTTCAACAGCCTATATAAGAACGGAAAATGCCCGAAGTGCGACACCAGCATTGCCCGCGCTAAATGCCCTAGCGGCGGCTTTAGTAATAAAATCTTGCAATATATCTGCTATAGCCTGATATCGGCGACCAACAGTTTTGCCCAGCCAGATAACAGACGGCACGTAATCCATGGCAAGTCTCAAAGCGTGCACGGCCTGATCAGGAAACCCGAACTTATCTGCCACCTCGGCCAGTTCGCGTATCGCTGCCAGACGAGTAGTTGGAGTGCCCACAGTCAGTCGGAATGAGTGGAAATACGTGTCCAAGATATGTTCATCGCTAGCACAAGTGCGCTGATCTGGAAATACCTCTGCTTTCAAGGCAAGTAAGTGTGCCAAGCGCCTCAGGTGTTTTGACTTGTCTGGATGAGTATCTGGAATAAGTGAAATCGCCGCTTCTTGAACGCTGATCGCCTCCTCGAGTTCCGAGATTTCCCTCAAAGTAACAAAGCTCACGCATAGAGTCCAGCCTAGATTTGCCATCCATCCTGGTCACTGCCGGTCGCCCTCACTTGTGAGTTGGACGGCCAAGCGACAGAGAGAAATTGCCTCCTGCAGACCAGAGGGTTGTCGCAAGAGGGAATAGCGGTCGACTAGTGAGTCTCCGAGGTTAATACATCTCATGGGTTGGAGTGGGTGATCGCTAGGAGTAAGGGAAATAGCATTTTGGAGCACCGAGGCTGCCTCTTCGAGGTCTTCAGGTTTCTTGAATTCTTCAAATCGGACTAGAGAAAGGGCCCGTGACCGGGCTGAGCACCTTGCCCGCATCTGAACTGAACTTTGACGAGAGAGATTCCGGATGGCTTGGTTTACTTTTCAAGACATTCAAATTTACAAATATAACCGCTACTTGTTGCATCAAGATGACCTTGGCGACTCCTTTCTGCACATTTGACAGCCGTTAGATAACGTAGGGATCCTTAAACTTGGAACAAGTGCAATGGCAGAAAGCCGTGCTTCTATTAAAGCGAAATCGGATTCTTCGAGATTGGAGGGTAAATTATGACATACCTCACTGATCCAGATCACCTGCACGGCCTGAAGAACAATTGGTGTTTGCGGTAACTGAATACTTGGTTCGATTAACATAATCTCCATGGCCGTAGATTAAATTTCAGCTCGACGGGTCACCCACTCAGTCTGAAAAGCTTAAAGGAGGCCGGGGATTAACTCTGCCATCATCTCAACAACAATTGGGCCACAGAGATTCTTGGGAGTAGCGGGTTTGAATGCATTCACCAATGATTGCCGTCAAGGACAGACAAATCGAGTTATCGTCAGTATAAAGCGACTATCATTTGGAGGGCCTACGCCCTGTTTAAACGCATACATTGCACAGTCATGTATAGCTCGGGACGAGATTCGACTCAACTTTCTTGAGGCAACAAGTTGTTCGCAAAAAAATTTTGCGAGAAGCTTTGAGTCGACAGTGCAAGGTTAATAGGGCTACGCGCTGGGATGAAAAGGAGGCAGATGTTGACTGAGTCTCGGACTCATGTCTTGAACATGGAAAAACGCGCGCTCATATGGATTCGACAAGGGGACGAAATTGGCGTGACACGGACGAGGCTGAGAGAGACTTTGCATTTGGCTCAAACTATATATGGCCATCAAATACATACAGTTACAGGCACAAACTACCTCAATGGAGAGTGTTTGAATGACACACAGGGTCTGATGACAAATATAGACCCTTGAACCCCTCACGTTTTGATGCTTCAATTCCGGGGGGGGGAGTGACCTTGGCGAGCAAGGTGACCCTGATTGTGCCACCGAGGCTCGTAAGCAGCATTGGTAAACTCGAGTGACCATCCGATTTGAGGGAAACAGCCAACCGACGGTTCGAGATCGAGCAATCCAGATCAGCCGGGTCCTTGAGGAGCTCGAAACGAGACAGTAAAGACTTGGCCAGGTTGCCAAGCCACATGGCCCTCTCAGGATGACCTTTAGCAGCCATGTCAAGCGATTTGTTTTGGTGCGATATTGCCTCATCAAGATAAATGAGTTTTCCGGTGTTGTCGAACCGAGTAGAAAGTATAGAACCTAGATTATTGACCCAGATAGGTTTATCAGGATGGCCATCCGGGGTGAGTGAGACTGCCTGTTCACAGAGAGCGATGGCCTGCTCCAGTTCATGAAAGTCACCAGAGCTCGCGAATTTCCGACAGAGCGCGCTAGCAAGGTTGTTGAGCCGCCTTGGCTTCCGGTCGTGGTTGTCGGGAGTCATATCAACGGCTTGGTACTGGCTCAAGACAGCCCGCTTGATATCAGAGTGGTGGTTAAGCCGTTCGAACCGACATATGAGAGAACTGCCAAGGTTGCTAAGAAAATGAGCTTTATTGGGGCCGTCGCCAGACACGAGCGATACCGCCTGCTCTTGCGCCTCGACGCCTTGTTCCAGGCTTGCAAGGTCCCCGTTGTGCTGGAATTTGATTATGAGGAACGCTCCAAGTGCATCTAGCAGCCATGGTTGTTCTGGGTGGCCGGCGGGACAAAGTGATATGGCGCGTTGTTGATTGGTGATAGCTCTATCAATGTCCTCGAAGTTTCCTAGGTTTTCAAAACGAGTAACAAGAGTCCCTCCGAGAATCCGCATTATCCTTAGCTTTTTTGGATTAGCATCAGGGATGAGTTCAACTGCACGCTCAAGATGGGAAAGCGCAGCTTGCAGGTCTGACGTTGCGCCGAGCCAAAGGAATCGATCCCGGAGTGCATCACCTAGGTTGTTGGGATGTACGGGTTTGTCGATATTGGTATCAGCTGTAGAGTTAACCGATTGTTCAAAGCAAGACAGAGCCTCGTTTAGATCAGAGACAGCCCCAAACCGAGTAAACCGGACAGAGAACGACATGCCAAGGTCATTCAGCCGACCAGCTTTGAGAGGATCGGAATCTGGAGTAAGCAAGACGGCATTTTTGTGATTGATGATTGCGTCTTCCAGGTCCTGTAGATTCCCCATGCGAGAAAACCGATTGCGGAGCATAGTGCCGAGATCGCCCACAAATAGCGCTCGGTATGTGTGATTTTCTGGTGCAATATCGATGGTCCGGTTGATAGTCGATATAGCCTCCTCGAGCTCAGAGAGCTGGCCGTAATGGTCAAATCGAACCTGGAGCGCTGCCGCAAGACTGCGGGTGCGCAAAAATAGCTGCGACGCATCTGGGGGAGTTGACTCAATCGCAGATCGCTGGACCGATATCGACTTGTCCAAGTCGGAAGGGTCCCCTTGATGCTCAAATCGCCAGAGAAGGGTGTTGGCATAGTTACTCAGTATGACAGGTTTATCGCTGGCGTCGGCGGGAAGTATGGGAATGGCCTCTTCAAAGCAGTTTATTGATAGTTGCATGTCCGAGAGAGCCCATGATCCTTGTTGATACCGATGCATATACAAGACCCCGAGCAAGCTGATTCGAGCCCAAAGATTTGATTGCCTCCAGGTTTCATTATCGGTTGCTGATGTTGTCTTGCGCTGACGCTGGCGTAGCTCGCGATACAAGTTAAAGGCCAACGGTTCAAGTGCATGACCCCGTGGGACGACATTCCTGAACTGTGACAGCGTCGCTAGTGTGTCGTTCGGATCCGAGATAGAGCGAATAAATTCCAGAGCCTCGGTAGGGCCAAGAACGACTTGCTGCAGGGCGGAATTCACCGGTGGAGCGGAGGTTTCAGACCCAGACTGGGGGTCCGCCGAGCGAGCGGGGGATGATTGCTGTTCTATACCATCCGGACAACTTGTTTGAGCCTGATCCGCCATCTGTGTTTATATCGTTGATTATCTCAATTGACACGTGCGACGGATCGCATACGCTCACCTAGACAGAAAGTAACAACGGGTGACGAGATAATGTGCGGGGGTGGTCGATAGCGTGGGACGCGTGTCGATGATCACGGGACTCACGAAAGTATAAACACCAATCGGGTAATTTGTTCCGTTGAAGAACACTATCTAAACAAATGAGTACTTGTAAGTGGCACAAGCATCGGTAAGCACCCAAGGACAAACCACCAAAAGACCGAGGACGGGACTGGGTACCGTTGACCTGAGGAAAATACGACCGAGTCATGACCAGCGTGGTTGTAGTTCGCACAATGACTTCGTAAACGCATATATATTATTGTTACCCAGGCAGCATCATTGTAAATAGATACCGTTTGAGTTTTTGCCGTCACACCCCGAGACTTTACGATACAGTGTATGCGCCTCAAATCCTCAGGATAGATTGCTCATACTATTCTACGTGACCCTCGTGTTCGGCTAGAGGCCATCGTTAATTCGCATCCTAGAGGGGCTTGACCTTCACCTCACCACGCCGCAAAAATTAGCGACCGCCAGCAGTCCCATGTCATCGTACTCAAAACGCAAAGCTAGCCAATACTAGCTCGCTCTGTTGCTCGTCTTTTTAATCAGGAACATCATACCTGTGCATCACTTTCTTACTTGGCAGGGCGAGTTGTCTCGTGTAATCTATCCGCCAGTATTCAGCTTCGTGATTACGCATAATAGTCCACATCAACTTACGTGCTCGCCGCCAAGAACTAGACATAGCCCTTAGGAAGCTCTTTGATCCTGAGGCTGAAATCCTCTTGTGCGTTAAGGTACTTCAAGGAATTAGGTACGATTGGCCAATTTTCCCCTAGAATGTCGATGAGCCTGAGACGAAACGTGAGACTTCCGAGGGTAATTACTAGAGGGCGCGGATAATGACTCTTGGAAACGTGAGGTATTCACGGACTACGCCACGGGCGCCACAAAAAAGGTTCTTACTAGCAAGTTTTGGTAGAGGGATCTGGTACTCACCTATAGAGTAATTTCACTGTCGAGGAGCATCTCCCAGAGCAGCCTGGACGCAGGCGTACAGTAAAGTAACAAACGTAAGACATAACGAGAGAAGCGCATGGTAACCAGAGTGGGTCCTTTAAAGAGTGCGTCGCGTTCTATTCTATGGTTGTGGGTCAAGGTAGGTCCCGGATCCACCAACAGTGTAAAGCTTCCGATCTGGAAATCATGAGTCCAGTCATAACATCAGGCATCGCGCGACTCGTGAAGTGTTCAGATTCCAAGGCCTGTGCCAAGATATGGACCACGTCGAACCATGGCGATAAGATACACCATCAAGCAACAAGAATAGTTTGCGGAGCCAGCACCAACATGTAGGAGACTAATCGACAGTTACAACAGTATGGGGATCCTTGGGAGCGCGCCGACATTATAGCTAGCCACAGTTCTAGTTGGTCTCAAGAGTCCTCGCTACCCTGTCGGTGAGCGTAGAATAGGATGGAAATAGGGGGAGGAGGGGCGAAAGCTGATAAGCCGTCCCGAACGCTAGCAGACTGCAGGTTCGAGTTGCAGATGAAGACCAACGGCTTCGACGTAAGCTCAGCGTTCAAAGCCGAGTTGAGCCAAAGGAAAGCGAGAGTTTGGCGACAGTCGCGCTAGTAGAACCAAGATCGATGCAAGTCGGAGTGGTTCGAGGGGGTCATAGCCATCGAGCCGGTCAGCCGGAGCCGGGAGGTAATTGGCAAATGAATTTGATTCCGATGTTCTCATCATCAAAAGTCCATTTATAAGCACCCGTTCACCACTCTAGCTCACATATCCCAGGCTACGCTTATCCCCTAGCTTCTACTAGTCTCATATCGCCTGAATGCTACTAACTTGGTCTAGATGCTAGTGCACGACATTGCTCGAGTTTCCCGCGTCTAAGGCACAATCAACACCGGAACCGAATTGCGCCTCGCACCCCTAGAACTTCGCGCTCAATTAATCACTCCTGAACCCCGAGAATTCATTTACCCAGGTACATAATACGAGCCGCCCCGAGTTCTCGTCTTTATCCCCTCGATGCGTGTCTCTCCTCGCGTCCTCGTATCTTGCGCCGTGCTCGCCGCTCCCACCTGGGGCTGGGGTGACGAAGGCAAGTCTTCATAGTGTCCACTAGTCTCGCGTATCTAACCGTTGCTCACCTAGGTCACAAAATCACCGCGACCATCGCCCAAATCCACCTCCTCCCATCTGCGAAACAAACGATTTGCGGGATTTTGCCCAGCAGGTTCAATTGCAGTCTTGCGAACGTTGCCACCTGGCCCGACGAAGTGAAAAAACAACCCCAGTGGGCGTACGTGTTCGTCTCGTTTCCGTTTCGCTAGCTAATTATTCGCCAGTTGGTCCGCCGGGTTACATTTCGTCAACGGTGTCAAGGACTATCCGCCCCAAAACTGCACGTTTGGACGATACAGATGGACGACGGATCAGAATATCCTCAATGGGATAGTGAACACGACTCGTGGTGTTGAATCGCTCCAAGGGTGAGTCGCGTCTGGTGTGTCGAACGTATCTGACAATTTTCCCAGTGACCAACGTGATATTTCCCTTCGATTCCTCACCCATTATCTCGGCGATATCCATCAACCTCTTCACCTCACTGGTCGTGATATCGGCGGCAACCGAGGTGCGTCTGTCTCTTGCCGATTGAACGATTACTCATCCCGGCTTTAGTTCCTGTCATCTAACCGTACGGCCAAAATACAAGTACGTCCTTCCCTAATCCCGCCAAACTCATCAACTGACCGCTCTCCAGGCCTCCACTTCATGTGGGACGATCTCCTAATCCTCTATCGCATCCGCAACCTCTCCAACTACACGACTCCCCTTCCTACATCCCCCACGCCCTCTCTCTCACCTCCAACTCTCGTTCGAAACCGACAAATCGAATCCGCACTCACCGGGTCCAACTATGATCCGCTCGTCCGGTGGATCGTGCTCGAGGGAATCTACAGCTGGTGGAACGGCCAACTCGAAGACTGGACGACATGTCCACAGTTCGAGCTGGATGGAAATACCCAGAAAGTGTTTAGTCGCCCACCGTTTGAAGACCCGCTGGATGTCCCGGTGTGTCCGTACCACTGGGCTGAACCGGCTCATCAAATGGTCTGCGATTTTATCTGGCGTGCGGATCTTGAAGGCGTCAAAGATCCCAAGAACGTTACTTATAGCATCGTACGTCGTTTTCGTCCTATATCCGACACGCTATTGACCACAGCTGTAGGAGTTGAATACACCTGAATACGCCGGTCGCGTGCGAGACGAAAAAATGGTTGAGAAACAGCGCGCGCTTGGAGGGATGCGTTTGGCGGCCGTGTTGAACGAGGTACTTGGGAGCGAGGAGGAAAAGGCGATGTACGGGGTCAGGCCGAAACTGTTCTGATGTTTTTTCAGTGTAATTTTGGAACTGAATTGCTATTTCGCGTCGAGTGTCTAGCAGAGCAGGACCCGCCAATCTCGCAAACTGTGGTCGCTGGTCTTTGATTCAGGACCGAAAACATTTGCAGCGTCGAACCACACGAGGCTGCAGGTTCGACATTAACCGTGTGGTAATAGCGTCATGCCAGTTCGAGACTGGTGATACAGGGTTTCAACGAGAGTGGCTGACACGCATACATCAAGTTATCGACGTTACGGTACGATACACATTGTGCCACCCGGGCCACAGACGGCAGACCTAGCGATAGTTCCAACATTAACCGAGCTCGCAGGGGTAGAATCGGTTGGTTTGGGCGCCTTGATAATGGCGGGGTGAATTCGATGCCTAGTAGGGGCGAACCTTGCTTGTTCCTAGAACGAGAGTGGTTGAAACACGGGGCATTCTCAAACTCGCAAAAGGGGTGACCTAACATCGTCAAAATTGCCAATATACTGCATACACATGTTAACAAATCGCACCCATTCACAGGGCACACCATGTCAAATAAAAACGCATTTCGAAAATCCTCATTTGAGACAGAGACGGGACAGGTAGAGCAAGTCGGAGGCGTGGTCGAAGAGGTGAACGCAACATCGGTAACACCTAAGGATATGGTAGTTAGAGAGCTAGTCCGGGTGGGAGGAGTCTGCCGGGTAATGGTTGAGAGCCGAGTCGGCGTGGGATAGTGGGTGTGAGATAGAACTAGGCATTTGAGCGAGCGGAGTAGCCAGGCTGGATGTAAACAGATAGGCGGGTGAAGGTTAAGTGTGTACATCTGATAAATGAAGAGGATCGCTCAGGAAATGGGCCGGGTTAAACGTGAAGGGGCAGCGGTGTAATTCACGATAAACAGCAGCGTCGCAGAGGAGGCGAAATGAACGAGTGGGTTGGAGTGCCTGGATCGGACGTGAGGCGTGAATGTGACCAGAGGATATCCGATAATGAAGAACAAGCTGGGATTGAATCAGCCGAGGGTGTGTGCGCACACATTGCCTGAAAACGGTTGAATATATATTTGAGAGGGTGTGGCGGATAAGGGAGCAATGTAGCAGTATTAGCGTTCAGGTAAGCGCGGGTTTGGGCACGAACAAGTGCAGAACCAAACACAGTAGAGCTGCGACAAGTGGGCTTTGGGGATTGACGAGGAACGGGGTCGAAAGAGCATGGTCAGGCGAGAACGAAGACATAAAGGTGAGCCTGGGTGTGAACAACTGGCCTGAGCGCCGACAAGCCCGAGTCAGCAGGTGCAGAGATCGGATTCAGATACAACCAAGTAACACAGGGTTTAGTGCAGCAACACGAGGTTGGATTCACACAGGAATAAGGGAAGAGAGATAAGTTTGTGCATAAATAAGCCAGGTATATAATGGAGAACGAACCAGCTGAACGGGGCTAAATAAGGTCTGGACAAGCGAGTCGGGGTTATTTCGCAGTGGGTAGGCAAGTGGGTAACGTGGTCTCCAAACCTCATTCTGCCAGCGATCATACGAGAGCAGAGGCCATTTCGAGAACTAGACGCGCTCCGAGGTGCACAGGGCAAGAATGAGCCAACCTCTCAAGATGCAATTGTCGGATTAAAGACTGCCAGTGGGGAAATTAAGGAGAAGAGCCAAAAGAAAATGACCGGAAGGAAAGTGGCAGACCGTAAGAATGATCCGTGATCACGTGCCACGTTTGGTGCTCGACTCGCCCATTTGTTGTCCTAATCAACCCGTGGGAGCTCTCACCTCTAGGTTAGACATGTCTCGACACTTGCCACTCGAGATAATCCACACTATCCTATCTCAACTATCCCCTTGGACTCTGCCGACCATATCGTTGGTGTGCCGGCGTTGGCAATCTACTGCATTCCCGCTCCTACATCGAACCCTATTCTTCAATCACAACGACTCTACTAATCAGCTAGTCGAAAGAATCAATAGTGAAACTATAAACTCGCCACTCTGCATATCAGCTTGTGCGCACAACTTGTTTCTCGACCTTCATTCCGATGTAACCCGCTCTGATACCGATGACGACGAATCCGAACAGTACCCCTATATTCGCCTTGAAGACCTATGTAACACTGAGCGAGCGATTCTTAAACTTGAGAACATTCGGAACGTCCACCGGGGCCCGGAATGGCTGATTGCGCAACCAAAAATCTTGAGTATGCTATACAAACACGTGCCACTGCAATCAATTTGCGGCCTCCGATGGGCGGGAGCCAGCACTCGAGCTCGGGTTACTCTTCTGCTCGCGAGAAAATGCTAAGACGTGGGGTGAGTTTTCGTATTACTCTTGCCTGCAACAAATGCTAAGAGATTCGCCCAGTC
This sequence comes from Ceratobasidium sp. UAMH 11750, assembly GCA_019677335.1. Taxonomy (NCBI): domain Eukaryota; kingdom Fungi; phylum Basidiomycota; class Agaricomycetes; order Cantharellales; family Ceratobasidiaceae; genus Ceratobasidium; species Ceratobasidium sp. UAMH 11750. The sequence continues at coordinate 2,387 of WSLM01000832.1, read as the reverse complement.
CGTTCGCCGCATCGAGCTTCAACAGGGAAACCTCGTCCTCGATATGCCCGTCCCGTCCGCCATCATTCCACCTGGCGTGACCGCGGAGGAACAGACCCACATGCGATACACCGCCGCTACCTGCGACCCCGACGACTTTGCGACCTCTCGCTACTCGCTACGCCCCTATCTCATGAACCGTCAAACCGAGCTGTTTATCGTCATGACGATGTACAACGAGGACGAGGTTCTCTTTGTCAAAACGATGAACACTGTTATCAAGAACATCGCACATCTCTGTCAGCGCACCAAGAGCAAGGCCTGGGGCCCCGACGGTTGGAAAAAGGTACGTCCGACCGATCAAGCTTCCTTAATTAGTTATTGATCTCGTTAATTTTAGGTGGTTGTTTGTGTCGTTTCGGATGGCCGCAGCAAGATCAACCAGCGCACGCTCAAAGTCCTCCAGCTTATGGGTTGCTACCAGGACGGCATCGCCAAGGACGAGGTTGCTGGCAAGGACGTCACCGCGCACATATTCGAGTACACCTCGACCGCCGTCGTTTCCGAAACCGGCGAGGTCGCGCAGGGTTCAACGCCGGTCCAAATCTTGTTTGTCTCAAAGAACAGAATAAAAAGAAACTCAACTCGCACCGTTGGTTCTTCAACGCGTTTGGGCCTTTGATCAAACCCAATGGTGAGCATAGGCGATGAACCCTGCGAGGCTAATTATTAATCCAGCGACAAGTTTGTGTTTTGTTGGACGTAGGCACTAAACCGACCGGAACCTCGATTTACGACCTTTGGAAATGCTTCGACAAGCATTCGTACGTCGGTGGCGCTTGCGGCGAGTACGTGTTCAATCTCCCTCGCTTCGTTCTCGTTCTCATATAATTTCTACTTCAGGTTCTGCGTCGACACGGGCCGTAGCTGCTCTCTCCTCCTAACCTCCCCACTCGCCGCTTCCCAAAACTTCGAATACAAAATGTCAAATATCCTCGACAAGCCGCTCGAGTCGGTATTCGGCTACATCTCCGTCTTGCCCGGCGCGTTTCCGGCTTACCGATACAAGGCACTGTTGGGCAAACCGCTCCAACAATACTTCAAGGGCGAGACGATGCACGGTGGGAGTGGAGGGGATGGTGCAGGGTTATTCGAACGGAACATGTATCTTGCCGAGGATCGCATTCTGTGTTTCGAGATTGTGACGAAGAAGAACGAGGCGTGGACGTGAGTCTTTTGTTGATATTTTATTTCCCGCGTACCTTGACTAACGACTCGCTGTATAGGCTCAAATACGTCAAGAGCGCGAAAGCATCAACTGATGTGCCGACGACGGTGCGTGTATCCCTCTCCCGTCCCGTACCGCCTCTGATGTCCGTCTCTTGCAGCTGGCCGAGTTCATTTCCCAACGCCGACGCTGGCTCAGCAGTTCATTCTTTGCCGCGCTCCACGCGACGACGTTCCAATTCCGTATCTGGACGTCCGGACAAAGCTTCCTTCGCAAAATCGTGCTCCAGTTCGAATTTTGGTACAACGCGGTACAGATGCTTTTCGCGTGGACTAGCTTGGCGAATTTTTACCTCGCCTTTTACTTCGTGAGTCCTCTACTTGATTCTTGGCGGCCTGCCTCGTAAGATTTGCTAACGTTTATTCGCTTTGTAGTTGGTATCGAGCGCGACGTCAAATGTCGAGCAAGACGCGTTCAAGTTCTTGAGTCGGGGTGTGGGGACTAAAGTGTTTGGGGTGATGCTCAAGGTACGTAACATTATACTGGATGCGCGACCCGAAACTCATATCGTATTGCTACATTCAGCACTACATTGCCATTCTTTTCGTCGTCTTGATCTGCTCGTTGGGAAATCGACCTCAGGTGCGTTTCCACCATACGCTCCCCTCGCTTTCCCCTAAAGCCGCTTCAATCCGTGAAATTTACAGGGTTCGAAATTTACATACGGCACCGCGGTTGTTCTCTTCGGCTTCTGTAACATCATCACGCTTTGGTGCGCCGGGTTTACGGTATACCTTGCCGTGCCGCATTCGTTGGCGGAATGGGCAAACTTTGACAAGTGAGTCTCATCGCTTAGATCTTCCTGGCTTACTAACACTTACGCTGCGCTAGATTGCTCGAGAACCGGACTTTCCGCGACATCGTACGCTCTTTGCGGCTGCATGGAGAGCTGTTTGATTAATAAGCTATCGTTCTTCGCAGGTTATCTCTTTGGCGGCAACATACGGCCAGTATTTCGTTGGATCGTTCATGCACTTTGAACCGTGGCACATGTTCACGTCGTTTATTCGTGAGTCGAATCGTTCGTTGTCGTTGATTGAATGTGCTGACAAATATCGCTGTTCTCTAGAGTACATGTTTTTCCTGCCGAGCTGTAAGTCTTTACGGTGCGTTCCTCGTT
>WSLM01000830.1:0-12113 GCA_019677335.1 Ceratobasidium sp. UAMH 11750 | reverse complement strand
GGCAACGCAAACGAGATGGTCTTGCCGGACCCGGTTTGGGCAATCGCAACGACGTCACGCCCGCTGAGCGCCATCGGCCAGGCTTGACACTGAATCGGACTCGGGGCGGTGAAGCCTTGCGCCTTGATTGTGGTGAGAATGTAGTCCGGGAAGCCAGCTTCGTCGAACGTCGTCACCGGTCGCGGAACACCGCGCCCTTGAACCTGCACATTGCCGGTCAGCATTGCCGCGCCACATGACAAAGCCAACAGTCCGCCCACCTTCATCTCTTTTTGTCGTCTGAAGTCGGCAATCTCAGACTCGGAGCGAGCGGTTACGCGGGGGTCCTCGCGGTAAAAGTTTTTCTCAAACCGGGTGAGGGTTTGCGAGGCCCAGTCGACGGTGCGGAGTCCACCTCCGAGGTTGCTCATGCGGTCGCCTCCACCGCCGTAGCCACCTCCATAGCTTCCGCCACCGCCGCCACCGCCTCCGCCTCCGCCTCCACCACCATATCCGCCACCATACCCGCGGCTGCCGTAGTCACCCTGTGTGGATAAAAAAGTGAGATCCAAAACCTCAAACACCAACGAAGACGCCTACCATTGTATAGGATTACAATAAAAAGGTAAAAGCAATAAGGACTGCTGGAGTTTATTTGCCGAAACGATATCAGCAAAGGTCTATGGTCGTGGCTGGGAACAAGCACAGGTGGCGCTTATTCCAAATTACGCAAAAACTTTGTTGGCCCGTGCACAAAAATTACATAACCCGTAAATTACAAATCGGTTACAACAGTACACCAGTAAAAGTCTACAATCCAAAAATCACGGTCGAGGGTATCCGTTGGGATACGGATAAGGATATGAAGGCGGCTGAGAAACAGGTGGGACAGGACTCTGGTATTGAGGTATCGGTATGGGGACGGGCGAGGGAACGGGCGAAGGCACTTGGCGTTGAACAAAGGGCGCAAACGCAGGTGGCTGCGCTACTCGTGGCTGGGTTTGCATGGTATACAAAGCTTGAGGCATGCCGTTAGGGTATGTCGGTAGCTGGGACGGCATATGCCCATTCGGAGCCGCTTGGAAAGAGGTGTACATGTACGCGGGTGGAGCGAGTCCAGCCGATTTGAGCTCTGCGGTCCCGTTTATTTTCGGCGCGCCACTGGTAGTGGGCTTGCGGGCGGTATTACTGCAAGCGCGGCACGTAAAGTCTACAGAGGACCAATTGCGTTTTGGATTACCAGCCAACTCGTCGGCCCGATCGTGGCACGTCGTACTGTATCACTATTAGCAATATGACCGGTGATGAGGAAAGTAGATACTCACTGGGACCACCGCCCACACGACTCGCACTTGACGAGCTGAGAGCCATCGTCCTGCAAGTGCAACTTCAGCATCTTACAGCATGTCAATAAACGAGAACGAACAATGTTCCATCCTTGTTTCCCACATCCCTCGCACAACAACTCCCAAGGGTCATCGGTACGACTACTCGTCCCAGATCCGGACGAAGGCTCCACGGGCGAGGGCGCGGGGGAACTAGTAGCCCCGGTACCAGCGGCTCTGTTGGGTCGAAGCCTTATCTTCACGGGAGGATCTGGTGTGACGTCCGGCGCAGGAGACGCACTCTGAGACTCGCGTTAGCCCCAAACCAAACTGGCTTGGTCAATCCACTCACCCCACTCTCGGTGGTATCCCCATCCCAGAAATTACGCTTTCCAGCGCGCGTCTCTCGTAAACGAATCTTTTCTTCTCGCTCTCGCTCACGCCGGAACGCTTCTTCCTGTGCCCGTCGCTCCCGCTCTTCGACCCGACGCGCCCGCGCGTGAAGCTCAAGCTCCTCGGCTCGACGTTCCTCCTCTTTCCGCTGAGCCTCGAGAATCGACTCTTTGATCGCAATCCGAGACGACCGTTTCCGGTTCTGAACAGCGCTCTCGAGCTTTTTAACCTTGAGTTGCGCCTAGCATAGAAATGCGTTAGTGCATATCACGGCTAAAGCAGTGACTAAACGCACCCGCAAAGACGTGGTTACCGCTGGCACTAGCACGTTGTTCAAGAATGTCCTAAAGGCCTTCTCGTTTGGATGCGTGGCCTTTTCGAACCGCGTGGGGAATGCCTGCCAGTCTTGCAACGTCGCGCACACCTAACCTTCATTTAGCTGACCAGAAGACTTTAAATTCCCTCGGGACATACCGTTTCCCATTCGACGAACCCAGGTGGCAGCGGGGGAGGAAGCATAGGATCGACCAGCGGAGCCATATGCAACCGAATCGGCAGCTGTGCGCGCTTTTCGGCGTCAGGAGTAGCGGCCTCGTCTTGCTCTGCTGCCTCTTCCACCTCCACCTTTTCCGGCTTTTCACCTACGCCCTGACCTCCTTTTCCAGCGCCTTGTGCTTTTTTCCGCCCATTCTGGCGCTTCCGTTGAGCGTCTTCTAGTTGCTCTCGCCTCTGGCGATCCTCTTCTAGTTCGCGTTCTAGTTCGTCCACCTCCGTTAAGTCCGAGTCTGACCCAAATGGATCATCGTTTGCTGCATCCAAGACTTGTTTCTCCTCTTTCTCCTTCCATTCATCCGGCACAGACTGCCAATCCTCGTCCTCGTCCCTTTCGCCGTCTTTCGTACCCCTCAAACGCAAACTGATCCGTGTTCCAACAACACGCACCCGCTTCCTCGAATTACCGCTCTGTGGAGAGTTCTCCTCTGCACTTCGTTTCTTCGTCGTGCCACTCTCGAGAGTTCCGTTTTGTTTAGCCCGTTTCGACGTGCCGTTGGAACGCGGAGGTGGCGGAGGCGGCGGAGGTGAGTCTTCGAGATCTGACAACTCGCTCTCAGAATCAATTTCCTCGACTGGCTGGCTATTCGGCGCTTCGCGGTCAGCCTCGCTGTCGCTGTCGAATGAAGGCGGCACGCAAGAAGATATTGTAGGCTCGAGGGGGACGACAACAGTGTGGGCGGTTCGGGATTTCCTTTTGGGAGGGAGTTTCGGTCGAGGGATGTGATGTTGAATCCAGAGCCGTGATTCTGTTTTAGAAGAATATACAGAATACGCGCGAGGGCATCGGAAAACGATAAGATCCCACAGAATAATTGCATCGTGAGAATGCAAGTAATTCGACTGACAGAAAATACGTACCACCAACCAGCCAGTAAGTATTCTTCTTGCTGTCCCACCCGACAGGCTCCATTCTCTGAACAAGTCTCCAAAGTTGAGTCGAAAGCGCAGCTACAGCCAAAACAGGCACTCACCCAACCGACTCCGCTATCCTCCTCGCCCAACAAGGTCCTCAATCGCATTGCACCCTGAAATTGCCATTCGCACAACGTCCAAAGCACGTCAAGTTGTTCAGACTGGGTCAAGTCAGACCACTGGCGCATGGGGGGAAGCTTGATCACAGGCTCCGGGGCGGCGGGAGTGACTGGATCGACTGGGGGCTTGTCCTCCGACGGGGCAGAATCATCGGGTGCAGGTTTGGCGCCGGGATCGGGCACAGCTGGGGCCAAAGGGACGGCCGGAGGGTTACTGGGCTCGAGGTTGGTCACAGGATCGGCAGTTGGATGGGCCTCTGGCGCCTCAGAAGTAGCCATTCCCGGTTCTTCCCCCTGCTGGTCTTCGGTGTCGGATTTTGTCCCTTCGTCTTGGGGAGCAGGGGGGAACATGTCTTGTAGGAAGGGGGTGGGACGAGGAGAGTATCGACGCGCATACTGTCCTTGGAGGTATCCCATCCAATTTTGTGGTCTACACATGATGACGAACGAAGAATGATTGGGAAAGCCGTCAGTCCAATGTTTGGGCGTGAATGCAAAGTGTATAAGGGACATTGGGATGAAGAGCCAGTGCAGGTAAATGCAGAGGAAGTGGCAGAAAACACGGATAAACGTGGGCGGTATATGGGCGGATCAATGAACGATAACAGGATATTCACGTACGTGATTTTCCGATCTTGTGCAAGGGTGAACAGTAGTCGGTGCACGATGCGGGAGAGCGCGACGTCGGTCCCGTACGCGAGATCATCTTCTAGCTCCTGTGCCACGAGAAAAACGCGGAGAGGGGGAACATGCGGTCAGCAATCGCGTGCACAAGATGGCGTGAGAATAGATTCAGTGCATCGAGGTGACAGGGTGCGCCTCGTTTGAGAGAATTGCAGGATGAAAGTGGCTCGAAAAATCATTGTTCGAGACGACAAGACCGCCATCAACGTATGTCCATCCTTTCAATCGTCCACACAACCTCCGCAAATATTCGAGGAAAACTTATGGGGTGAGCATGAGAGTAGACCGGGAATGTGCGTACCACTTCGATGTATGGATCGATGCGCAATGGTCCCTGGAACGTGTACAGAAACTGGGACACCGCAGCCCACCTCCAGTCCCTCCTCAGTGAAGCCAAAGTAGGGGGAAGATATGCATTTGGATCTGGGTACTGAGGAATGCTCGTCTCTGTAGGTTGTGGTTGGCCCGCCGACTGCGTCTTGGACGACGAGTTGGAGTTGGAAGCAGAAGAGTTCACAGTAGATTTTTGGTTTCGCGTCTGCTGGCGAGGTTTAAGAGGCATTGCACCACCTAGAGTGTTGTGGCGGATGCTAGTTCTAGACGGGACGGAGGAGGTAATGTAAATACAAGATAACCTTGAGCCCGGTTGTGGTCGAGTCTAATTGATGGTCACTGGGATCGCGTGACTAAGCGCTGGGCGGCATGCACCCCGGGAAAATGTGATAAACTACTCAAGATAGCGGCGCATTCCAAAGAAGAAAACAAACAGAAATGGGAGCTATGGTATGATTCGGGTAAACTGACATGAGTCCTCAAGTCGGGATAACCTCCATCGCGTCTACGTCCCCCTCCTCATGATTCTCTCCTGGTACATCAGTTTTCTCTTTTGCCCGCCTTCGCCTCCGTGCCTTGGCACTTCTCGAGACTTTCTTGGGGACGGGTGCTTGATATCTAAGCCTACAGTCAAGTCTACATAGCCGTATAATGGTCATGAAAACATACGTTGCACCTGCAGTCTCAGACTCCGGCAGAACCACCCGGGAAAGCGTGATCTTCATGTAGGGAGTACGCTGTATAGGAATGCTACAAGCATATTAGAATATATAAAACGTCAGACAAACATATACGTACTGATTCTTCCCCTGCAACATCTCTTGCAACGCGGCCTGTCTCTCCTCGCCAGGCTCGTTGGGTATCACGGCCCGTACGGCGCCTTCCTCCACAGCCGGCTCGTCTAGACATCCAAGTTCATTATACTGATGCAAAGGTGCATCCGTAAATTCACGCTTGATGATCTCCACAACAGAAATCAAGCGAGGAATGTCGTTGGTCGATGGAGCTATCTTTTGCTTTTTGGAGACAGGTTCTGTAGCCGAAACGTCTTTTCCGTCTTGTCGAGTCAAATCTCGTTTATGAGGTAGTGTGTGCAGTACAAGTGGGCGTGTGGGATTCTCCTTTGTTCCAATGCAAAGCACGACAATCGATGCAAAGTTAGGAGCATAACTGGACCCAGCAAGCAGGTGCGCGAACCTTGAGAAATTTAAGAGCAAAAGTTACTAGTCCAGATATCTTGCCATGGGCAGCTATACGCATAGAATGTGGAGCACCCTCATCGTTAGCTGTTTGCATTGAGGTTGAAGGAGAAGATAAGCTGAGCCGCTATGTATTGGTCAAATAAGCCCAAGCATCCACGTGACCATTCCGTCCATGCCTGTTATGGTAATTGTCGCTTTGACCCCCCTACCACCACACACCCACACAAACCTCGCATGAATCTCAGAGCGCACAGAAATTTTGCTCGTCTGGCACTTTCACGGCTGTAATTTGGCCTTCCGGTACCCCCGTAACAATTTGCTTCTCAACACTTGTGCTGCGCATTAAGAATCATGTCTGGACGACCGACATACGGTCAGCGAAAAACTCTGCCTTTCCTCATCTCGCATACGAGATGCAGCGACATTTACTACGTTCATCGCTGATAGCCATGCTACTTCTTCGGGCCTCGCGAGCACATCTTTGGAGACATCTATCATCATGGCTGATTCACCACCCCTCTGGCTTCCCTCGACCATGCTCCAATCCGCTTCCAAGCCTGGCTTTCTGCTTGCGGTACCTGCACCTGCATAGAGTTAACCCTATCCCCTGTATCCGATCCGGGCGCGAGCTCTATCCCAATCGCCATGCCTTTCTCTACTACCGCCGTTTCCGCATCCCCCCCTGCTGCCCCGATTGCATTCCCTATGTGCAGCGACGAACCGACAGGCTACCTCCATCCAACTACTGCTCTTGCCGCATCTCCCAGCCCTGTCTGGGGAGCCTAGCGGCATAGGCGCTTAGGACAATACTTATCGGGTAGCTTTGATCGATAAGTGTGATCCAACCCGTCTGCTTTTATGAGCTGATATATTCATGGTGTAAACCTGTGGCCAACACCGTTTAACCTCTCCGGCAACTCTAATCTAGGATACTTGCCCAATCCCGGCCGCGGGTGTCCGCTGGAGGGACAGGTACTATGCAGTACTACAAATACAAGCAGGCCCTACTTTATTTGGCTCTCATTGTCTCCTTGCTCGATGCCCGCTCAAGCCTACAGAATCTGACGTGAGCGCCTATTTAACTCGACAAGTTGGCTAGGTGGCGCTCTCGGTTCGGTCTGCATCAATAATCGGGTATCATTGCCGACAGGACCAGCTCCACAGCTAAGGGTGACTCGTTTTCCTCATAATTTGTGCCTGAACCGCCCGCCCTCATTTTTGCTTACCGCCCGGCACTTTACGCACTCCAAGTGTCTCGTTCACTCGCCCGGACTTAACCGGCACTCGGTATCCCTGATCCGCCAATCAAAACTTGTACCTAGGCTGACTCCTTGCGTCGGCGATCGTTGCGCGCCGGGTTCTCGGTCGACAAAGGGGTCAAGAACGCCCCTGCACATCGAAACCATAGATATATACTCCTTGCGGTACCATACAACACGTGATAAACGCGTCCATACAAATTAGGGGAGGCGCCAAGTATGCCCGTTTGTTCGCCACCACAAGGAACCATGTGCTACTCAGGGGTCTGCACCGTCGTCCTCGCCACATTCATACTTCTGCTAGTCGGATGTTGGGTTAAGCCCCGGACGGTACCACAAACTCGGTAAGGTCTTTATAGTCCATGACTCTGCACGAGTTTGGCGCACTGACATAGTCGCACAAACAGTGTTATCCAGGGCACCCCGCTGCGGCTGCCCGTAGAGGTCATTGAGCGAGTTGCGGATTTTCTCTTTCGACTTGAACCGAATGCTGGCGGAAAAGGTGCCATCCTTTATGTCAAGCCACAGTGGAGCGACATCGCTGCCTTCATGGAAGCGTCTCCTGAGCTTCACACGATAGGGTATATAAGGTGGCTTGCGGCGATAACCGTGCGGCACCCCGACGACTGGCAGATACTCCTTCCTTATCGTCACTTAGTGAGGTAAAGTATTCGGAATAGAACAAGATAATACGTCTATGAAGTAATGCTGACGCCTCAACGTACTATCTTAGGCAACTGCGATGCGCGGACGGGGTGCTTACCGGTATACGCCACCAAACCGTGCTCGAGAGGTTTAACCACCTATATACCCTTTCTATTGACGCCCATAGCGATGTTATACACGACGAACAGCACCACTTTGCATACCGCGACCTCTTTTTGTCCTTGCCCGCTTCGTTGCGCCACCTGGAAATTACTAGAGCCCATGGACCTGATATTAAGATCATTGCCGCTGTCAAGCAATGTTGTCCAAACTTGGAAATCCTTAGCTTGGGACGGTGCACGGTGTTCAACAGTCCCATGATTTGCAGGTTCTGGCAAACGTTCCCGCTGGATCACGACTCGTATATGTCAATAGAAGATACGGATTCTTATGCCGTATGTATCCCCTTTGATTGCTCACAGTGCCGAGTTGATATGGTCCTTTCTTTGCAGCACTCTCTAGCTCAAGAACTCGCACCTCTACAATGTTTGCGATCCTTACGACTGGGGCTCTATCTAATTCCTTCAACCACGATCCTTGCTCATCGACTGTATCATAAACGTAACGTAGCCGCCCCGGAACTTATTGAGTGGCAGCATGCCATTCCCCTTGCATCACTTCCCGCAGACGTAGTGCTTGACGATGCGGCGCAACTTAACCTAACTCCAGCATCGACCGATCAACTCTCCTCGATCTTGTACCAAACCGATCCCCGGGAAGAGTTTGGGCCAGAAAGCACGTGTGGGTTCTGCGTGGAGAGTTTATCGCAGATCGGGGACGACGCTGAAACGCGGGCGAATGCCATCCTGAAGAACTTACTTCCCAACTTGACAAGCGTCCAATGGATGGCATGGTTCTCGCCCGACCACCTAGGGGTTAATGTTCACGAATTGTAGCTGCATTATGGGCTCTAATAACGTCTCTGACGATCTTAGGATTTAATAACAATCCACACTAATGCCTTTTTCAAGCAATTGTGCTCTCTGGCTTAAAAATCGAAACGCTCACAACGACCGACCTATTCTCTTTGATGGTATTCAAGTTATACGTATGATTTGCACCTCGTGAGCTGAGGTATGAACAAGATCCAAATTTGACGAGCGTAATGTGACTGCCTAAGTTGAATGGCGTTGTAAAAGGGGAACCCCTGCCGAATCATGTTTAGACAAGGTCAATGAAATAACACATTATCGTTGGCATAGGGGTGGTAGGTCTCTGTTGTGGGCTCGTGTACTTAACCCCAAGCCGTGCAGCTGTTGACGCATGGACGTAGCATAGTTATGAAACACAACCTACTAGACCACCCTTAAGGTCCAAATAATGGCTCCAGGGTAGTCGCGTTGCTTGCCATGTATTTTCCCTGGCGTTTGGGAAACACTCCACGAACCGATGGACAGCCACGCACGCATGTTTCAATCGTGTATGTATATTTAATAATACAGGAACTCCAGACGCCAACCAGGGCTAATTAAATACACCACTATATGCGTATATCAGAAGTTAACAGCCAATGCTTTGTGAGAGGCCGCCTTCACGTATCCTTTCGCCTGGTTGCGTTGTTCTCGTTATTCTTCCTTTATAATATTTCCTAGCGGAGGGCCGGCCTCACGATAAATAATAATTCGGAACAGGGGTATAATTTCCTTGGTTACGTTACGTTGCTGATTTCCTACATTTAACGAGGGGGTGGAGACTACTTTGTACTATCAATTGATTGTCTGCGACAATGCAAGCGTTGGACGTCAGTTCGTGAGTCACGTGATTTGCGTGCATTATGTGGCTAGACTTACCAAGATCTGTGCGGCTTCAATGTCGCGAGTAGCATTCTGCTTGGCTTGCCGCTTTGATTCGCCCGTTCCAATAATGTTTGCTACCGGTACCTTGTCGACTATCTTGGTTCTGAGCGGAATGATTACCAACGAGAGCCACCAAAACTTACAAACGGGTCGAGCAGACCACTCTCCAGTGGGAAGCCGGTCCATCAGCCACTCCACTTGAACGCGGCTGCGCTGGCTCCAAGTCTCCAATTCTTGAAGCCAGTTTGGTTCGACTCCCACAGGTAGTCCCTTGCATAGGCTATACGGGATCATAGAAAGCAGTGCGAGGTGTACGATGAAACTAAAGTTTTGTTGAATAGACCTTGGGTTTTGCGGAGCGTCGAGCATTGAACATCTCGGTATATATTATTCGTTTGCTCATCTCCTGAACCTCAGCACGTTAATCTCTGTATGAGCTCTGGAATGACTCCCAATGTCGGAGCATGTAAGGCGAAGAGCGTTAGAATACGTCGTGTGTGTTTGTATATTGAAGCTGGAGCCATGCATAGCCACGGCAGTCGACTCGATTGGTGAAGTTCAGGAGATGCGATGACCCAAAGGCAACCGTTCCGATTTGAAGCTAGAAGGCGATTCAACAGAGCCCCCCCTTTCAGACCCATTTAGGATTTGTATAGTAGGGACAAAGAAACTTTAACTCGTTGCTGCGGTTGTAAAGCGCCAGCGAACAAATCAAGGAGCGCGATACCCGCAAGGTGGCGCAATAGGCGTGTCTGAAACATACCACGTGCATTTAACCTCAATTGACGCCGATGCGCATCCAAATCTGAATGACCATGGACTTCATACAACGCGGAAAAGATGGGAAGATCGTTAAATGAGATGAACAGATAGTAGCGAGTTAAATGAGAAGCCAGTCTGGGCTACAAAAGTAGCGCCAATCCAGCCGGTTGAGTCAACACAGGTTGCACTAGGGGAAACAACTTCAAGTACGGACCCCGAGTCAGGGCCCCGACTGTCATCCGATTCAAACAGCAAAGGCTTCTCCAGGGAAGTTGTGATGGATATTGTATAATGGCATAAGTTCAAGGGCATTTTATAGGGAGAGACAGGAATTTCAATTCCACCACACGGGCCGTTGATAACGTATGAGCAACTTAGCACACCGGGTGAATGATGTACCTCGTATTCCCATACCGAGCTCGCATGATGTTAATTTATTATACTAAGAGGCTACTTAGCCCAAATGTGTTTGGAGCGTACACAGACTCCAAGCCAACTTAGTAAACGAGGAAATCGTGCCTTGTACTACGTACTATATGGCCAGTCTTGTGTCTGGTCTCTTGTTGATAGTTTATGCTCAATTGTAGCGTCGTTAATTCCCCCTTAAAATGTACAGCAGCTTCCTGGTTGATAATATTAAGCTCTTCAAAAACCCACTTTCGGGCAGGGGCGATATACCGAGGGTAGAAGGCGATATTCCCGTTCTCATTTGGCTAATATCCGAGTCTAACGGGTAGGGGAGGTTAACGTTGGGGCATCTCCAGGGCGAATTCATCTGAGACATAGGACTAGCTAGGCTTTAAAATACACAAGTTTATCTCTGTCACATACGTGCTTCATGTGTACCGGTGAATTATGCGTCCCTGAGTGGTTGGTATAGGAGTTCGCTGGAACCAAGCCTGTGCGTGGCCCCACTCACCAGCGGGCATTTTCAGAACAAAGCCACGCGTACCCCGCAACTGCGTTAGTACTGCGGCGGGATGCTAAGCCTCGCGGCCTTGTGCAATCCACTTATGTACATAACGCAGCCATTAGCCAGCGCATATATCGTGGTCCTGAACCACGTAAGCACCCACCTTGGTTCAACTGAGCTAACGCCTCCCTGCCGTTGGGGATTTGGCTAGTGATTTAGCTCAACAAGTATAACTAACGTCTTAGGGGGACAAAACAAAGCTTCGGCCGCACGCATATATCGTCAAATCAAAATATATTTCCCGCTGGCGGTAACGTAAGTTTAATGATCACAATCCAGGTGACAAATAAATAAGCAGCCCACTGTTACGTCAAGATAAATTAAGGCCTTATTAGCTTGGGCTGGTAGTTCAGGAGGTATCAACCGCCACATGCGGGGTGGCTTACAAGCGCTGTGTTGGGTGCGCATAGATGAGTAAACGTGATCGACTTGCGGGATTTGACCTACCAACACACGAGGTTCTTTGAGCGTACGGGCTGCGTTCCGTCTAGTCTGTCGTTGATTATGTCCTACACCAATCATGTTGGGGTTAAGCGGTTCCCCGCCCACTAATACTACAGTGAGCGTTTTGTTAACCTGCCAGCGAAGACTCAACCCACGCGTTACTTCAGCGGCCCACTGCCCGTCCTCCCGATAAATATAAATCCACCCTACTCAAACGTTAGCTCGCTGGCCCCACGTCTCGAGCTCTTGAAACCAGTTTGGCTCACGACCATGTCGGAAAGCCGACAATCGCATGAGTTTACGAAATATAGGTCTATCATGCCGGTCACGCCGCGGCTGCGTGACGATGGCGTGATACTCCGGACGATGTATGACCGGCATGATCATGATCTGTGGCATGACCATGCACTATCATGTTATATAGCATGATAGCGCATGATCATAGGCTATCATGCCACCGATTTTTGGTAAATAAATAAATAAAATTTTCCTCCTATCCCCGCGCTTTTTCGCTTCATGCACGAAAAAGAGATGCAAATAGTATATTGCTCATCATATATACAAATGGTTGGACGTAGCAGAGGTAGGCTTTACCGTCATAATCGCTGGGTTATGAACCAAGGTACAGTATTGATGCGGAGCATGAGCATTAGTTAAGGTGACACCCCGACT